>JAQBSW010004724.1:0-17500 GCA_029291075.1 Eudiplozoon nipponicum
GAGAGTGATTTATGAAGGAGAGGATCTAGTTAATATGTGGATATTTACCTAGATAACACACAGGTGAGAAAAACTCAACATCTTCAAAGCACCATTATGGCAATGTCAGCTTTAAGGCAAGACAGCATTGGAAATACAGCTTCCTTGCGATTTTCACTGTACAGCGTCATAAACACAACCAAATCACTGAGCTAACTAGGCGAAGAATGTTAAGTAGGTGATTCTACCAAAAATCCGCAAAAAGATTGTCATTGAGCTCGACTCGATTCCATATCGCGCAGAGTCGTCAACCAAGGACAATTATGCGCACGTAGACCCCGTACAGGCGGACGATTGGGTCACGTACCACCCAAATTTGAATGTAGTTGACTTTAGCTGATTCTGCTATACCCCAATCTGTCCACATTGTTTTTTACGACAATCTGGCGCTGGGTAAGAGAGTATTGCTGTATTGAACAATGGAAATGAAGGCATACACAAAACGTGACTGAAATAACGCAGTTAGTGGAGCCTTATTTGTTTTTCTAAACAAGAGCATTTCTTAGGCGATCCAAAATACATCTGCAGATGCTAGTGTCGGTTGTTAATGCTTGTCAAAATACATGTGATATTTCGTTTTGATATACTCGTTTGTGTAGTGCTTTCATCGTTCGAGCTGATATTATAATTGGCGATTGCAGGACATTTGATTGCACTTGTTGATCGGTGAAATCTTGATTCCTTTATATTTCCAGGTGTAAGAATGTGTAATGAGTTTACATTTAAACAATAATTGATTGCGCGGGTGATGATAACAATTCTTTAAATGAAGTTTGCGAACTTGAAGTGAACACCAATCCAAATGTATTTAACCAGTCGTCGAACAACATAACAAAACTACCGGCAGTCGCAACGCACTGACGCGTTTGATCCTCGCTAGTCAGTTTACCGTCATACTCTGATGATGATCATGGAAGGTCGAGACGCGTCAGCGCGTTGCGATAGCGGTAGTTTTGTTATATTGTTCGACGACTGGTTAAATACAATGGGATTGGTGTTTACTTCAAGTTCGCAAACTTGATTTAAAGAATTTTTTGAGTTTGCTTTAAACCGTTGAGAAGTAGACAAGCTGCAAAATGAAATACATGTTGATGCCCAAAAGATCAATGATCTAAAAAGGTGATCAACTGTTTACATTTCCGTTAACGTAAACAAACACGGACAATGGAATTTTCTAACATTTACTTTAAACATTTTTATCTGTGTTGGCCTTTGAAATTGACATTGCCTTTTGACTATGCATCGTATCTAAAGATTTCGAAGCAGCACTTGTTACACCAGTAAATTCATACACTAGTCAGTCCGGTAATGGTAGCATAAACCTTACCGGGTCTAAAGGGACACAACCATTTTCCTGTACATGATGAGTTCTCAATAAGGACGAAACCGGTCTACTGGATGAATTGCCTTTTATACACTATACAATTCTTAGTTTATACTGACATATGTAAGTAATTAATGGGTCAGGTGTTTATATCAAGACCGCAACCTTGATTATAATAATTATCCTGTTTCGTATGAAGCCTAAAGTTTGGTCTAACTGCGCATTAACTTATATTATTAAATGTGTTTGATGGAATAAGAGTAAGCGTGCCAGACGCGAAGGGCAAGTTTCGGCTGCTGAAGAAAATTTAGGCCACTAACATCTGGGCAGGTACTGCTCATCAACCTTGGTTGGCAGTCTTTCTACGAGAAGGAAATCACCGAATACAAACCATCCTCACTAGGAATGGGAGACCTAGTGTTCTTTTACGGTACACATATTACCATGAACGACTTATGATTATATGGTAGTGCAAAATTAGTCACATTTTGGCTTTTGTATGGCTCTACATGATGAAGAGACGAAGGTGGAGCAACTGTGTTAATGAATCAGACGGATTTTAAAGATATGTGCAATTAAATAATGAAGAAGTTTATAATAAGATAAATAAGGAGTCAACAGATGAGATACAGGGTAAGGTTAAGACTTTGATCAACCAAAAGATTGGTTTTTTGGAATTAAATTTAATGTTTAGAAACTCATTAATTTAAATGGACACAGTTCCACCTAGAGTGTATGATTTCGTAAAGATTCATAAACATTGTAATCCACTTAGGTTAATTGTGAATGTGCAGAAATCTCCGACTCATAAAATGTCCAAATTTCTATGCCATAGAGTAAGAAACTACATCTTTTTTCTCTATTGGACACTTACAACTTTACTGAAATTATTAGTAAATATAATTTATTTAAGAATGACAGACTGGCAATTCTAGATGTGGTATAGATGTATACTAACATTCCGGTGCAGGTCACATTAGAATGTGTCCAACGTTGTCAAACGGAATATCCTGAAATATTGATAGGTAGTAAAATGATTTTAATGAGTCTTATGTAAATGTTTAACATTTGTATGTCCTCAAACTATTCTATATTTAGAAAGGAATTTTACCTACAATTTAAAAGTGTCCCAATTGAACAACCAATATCGGTCCCAGTCGTTAACATTTTTATGCACTCTTTAGAAAAAAATTTTCTGTTCAGATCTCCCCTATAAAAACGTAAATTTAATATTCTTAGGTGGCATTTCCTTAATTTGGAATCATGGGAATAAGAAGCTGGAGAATTCTCTGTATTTAGCTAATAAACTAGGTGAGTTAAAATTTAAGTTTGAATAAGAAAGAAAAGAAGAAATATCATTTATGGATTTGAAACTAAAACAGATGGATCCGGTATTAGAAGAAATATTTATAGGAAAGACAATGGATTTAAAATATATGAAAAACGATCTGTTGAAATTTAACGAAATATTCAAGATGAATGGTTATCCGATAAAATTAATTTAGAAAATCATTAATGAACCACTAATGAGATATAATGGAAAAAATAGACCCGACAAAAAGCGTAATGGAATCAGAAAAGGCAAATGAAAAAAAGCGCAGAGTTCTTGTTTAACCGGAGTCCAGATTAAGTAGAAAAATTAGGACATTAGCAACGAAATACAACATAAGAACAGTATTATGAAAATCACTTACTATAGGCGATAAGCTACCGAATCAGAAAGAAAAAGTAGAAACCCTTAATACGCCAGAGGTTTATGATATACCTTGTAAAAATTGCAAACTCCGGTATATAGGTGAAATCATGCGTCCAATAGAGGTACGTAGAGGGGAACATAAAACGGCGTTCAACATGATCATAGTCATAGATCCGACATAGCCAAGCACTCAATGGAGACAGGTCACTAGATAAACTGGAATGGATGTAAACGAATTGCATTATGTAACCGAAATAAATTAACAAGATTGATTAGAGAATCAATTGAAATAAAACCAGGAGTGAATGTCATGCGTGTGACATCTGTAGATAAATCATTAGGCTCCATTTTAATAAAGCCTTCTCCAATGGTAGAAAACGTAGTTTGGAAGTATCAGGGTTAACAATAAATCTGATTAAGAGACGGCGACTATGCTTTTGAGATAGCAAACGGAACAAAAAAGATGGTGTTCTATATAGTTATATAGAATATGGATATAGAAAAGTGATTTAAAAAAATTTTATTGCGAAGTGCCAGCTGCATATTCTTCAAAGCCACGTTTTGCGTACTCGGGTAGCTCTCTCTCTCTCTCTCTCTATATATATATATATATATATATATACATATATATATATATATATATATATCAGCGAGTCAGATTTGTTACCACTAGCATAATCAACTGAAAACCAAGAATGTATATAAATGAATGATTGTATATCGGCGATTAGTATTCACGAAATAAATGGCCTTTATCAGCGAGCCAGATTTGTTACCACTACCATAATCAATTGAAAACCCAGAATATATATATATATATATATATATATATATATATATATAATATCTACATATATATGTATGTAGGTATAATGATTTATTTTATTCATATGAGCATAAATTGTTATGAAATTATTTCTATGAGTTAATTTACTTCGCATTGTGCTTACGGTTTGTTTTGAAAACCATTAGTTTGTCCATAGTCTCTCTACCTTTCTCTCTTTAATTTTGAATTTATTGTCGCTATGAAATCCACTCTCTTGTCATCTAGGTAAAATTCTGCACCATATTTGAAATAATTTGTTACTACGTGCGCAATACCTCATACGCCTTGTATACATTAGAGTTCCTGGCTTAAAATAAAATACAGTATTTGACAGTCAAGGTTTTTGTTTTATCAGTTTTGAATTTTGATTACCGTGATATAGTAACAGTACAGTTATAACAAAAAAAATGTTGGATACTTTCTCTCTCCCCTTCAACAATCTGCGCACGAAATGAGATTATGTATGCCGGGAATTTGATATAGCTGAAATTATACGGAGGTAAGGATTGATCTACTAATACAAATAGTTGTATATATATATATATATATATATATATATATATATATATATATATATATATATATATATAGATTTAGTTGTTGGGTGAGGGCATTCATGTGCGCTAGACATGCATATATTGAGTTTAGTTACTGAGACAAATTCTATGTTTAAAACCAGTGGTGAGTCAAAAAAAATATATCAATAGAACAGTTTCGGAACGAGGTTACCACATTTGCTTAAATCTGCTATAGGGAGTATTTTGCTGTATATTTGTGGCAATTGGGCCTGCAGATGGAACGGGGATTTCTGTTCCGAAACATAGCCAGTAAACAAAGATGTGATAGAACCGCATTTCCATTGGGACGAATACAAACTCAGCCCGATCGAAGACAAAACAAAATTGGAAATTGTGATCAATCGGATCTTTGTGAAACAGTCCGTGCAAAGCTATTACCCGCGTACGCAAAACGCGGCATTGGAGAGTATAGAAAAGTGTATTTTGGCTGATGTACTATAATTGTTGTGAATTGTGTAAACTGGTGGAACTTGCAGAGTTACTTGAACGTAACAATGTTCGCTTCTTATGGTTATATGACAGTGAAAAATTAGTCACTTTTGGCTTTTTTATGGCTGTGCATGATGATGATGATGATGATATAACCATCAATAACTTATGGCAATGAAACATTAGTCTTTTTTGGCTTTTGTATGGCTCTCCATGATGATGATATTAGATGTGGGAGGAACTCACATGATTCATTATAAGTTTATTTATATATGCATAGTATATATATATATATATATATATATATATATATATATATATATATATAACACTATATTTCTAATAAGGAAGAAAACACATTAATAACAAAGTGGATAATGGTGATTTATTTCGAGAATACTTAACTTCGCTCTACAATCTTTTCGTTTATTTCTTTCCATGTAAAATTATATTGTGTAATATACGAAGGCAATAGGACATTATATATATAAATATATATATATATATATATATATATATAAATATAAATATATATATGTATATATATATATATATATATATATATATGTATATATAGTGTTATGACATACGTATGCATGAATATTTAGATATTCATATTAGATGTAGGATGAATTCACATCAGAGTTTTACGAACGCCTTTGCACGAAAGCTTCCAGGTTGAACATATCCAGAGATGTGGTAAATTCTATTTTTACAGGTGAGCTACCATCTAGGCATGGAGCCACATTAGAAGTATTTGACACAACGAATATTGATTGGCCAACCAAACTCAGAGGGCTAGACGGAGTGTTTAAACAGCAGGAACCCCAGGTACATGCTGCAACAAGAGATTCTGTCATGGTGCAGCCAGTCAGGGCAGATGCCGAAACCAACCTGACGATACAAGAAACCTTGCATTACTTATGTAGAGAAATTGCTAGTATACGTTGAGACATTTCGCAACTTCAGAGTCAGGAATGATATACTAGACGTCGAGGGAGTCACTCGCGTCAACGCTTCGAAGGGCCACGCGGATGGTGTAAGGCGCATTGCGAATACGGACGAAGTGCAAAGTGCCAAGGTGAGAATTGTATATACCCGCGGTTAGGTGGACCCATATGGAAGGGAAGCGCTAAATCGGTAAAGAGAAATCCATTACCGGGAAAAGGATGAAACCCCCGCTAGTAGGAGCCGTAGGGAGGGGGTTCCATTGCAAAGGCTCCCAGACATGCCTTTAAAAGGCATACTTAAGGCAAAAGTAAAGGATGCGACTAACTCAAATAGCCCCGATACAAAAGGCAAGAGGGTCAGATTCTTCCTAAGCGGAGATCTGGAAAACATTGCCGGATTATCCAGCAACAATTTCATTATTAAAGATGAATTAACTGGACTGGAGTTTCTTATCGGTACGGGTGCTGAAGTAAGCATAGTTAGGTCAGATGTGGTGGAAGTAGATTGCCCCACATTTGATTATCAACTATGGGCTGCAAATGGTAGTCCGATAGGAGTCAAGGGGATGTAAGAAATTTCGGTGACCTTAGGCCAGAAATCTTCTTTTACATGGAATTTTCTCGTAGCCGATGTCAAGGACCATATCATTTGGATGAATTTCTTGACAAATTTCAAACTGACATTAGATCCCAAGACTAGGACTACCGCAGAAGGCGTAGGGGTGTTAACAAACACTGAATATAACACTTCGGCAGTTAGAAAAGTTCTTTTATCCCGTCTCACGGTCGCACATGACTTTGCCGACATCATCGAGAAACACCTTGCAGTGTTTCAACCTTTCAGTGCCAAAAGAACAGGATTGAAGACAGGACTAGAACACCAATTAGAATTGGTGGCTTCGTTGCCTTGTTCACCAAAGGCTCAACCATTGGCACAAATCAAGCAACAAGTTGCTGTGTTCGAATTTAACCAATTGCGCAAAGAAGGGATTTGTAGAAGGTCAAATTCCAATTTTGCTTCCCCAATAGTGGTAGTTCCCAAACCTGAACCGGGTCAATGGAGGGTTTGTGGGAATTATCGTCTATTAAACTCAGTGATGAAGGGTGATTCTTATCCTCTCCCTAACCAGAGTACTTTGCTCCGAGATATAATGGGATATGAGGTTTATTCAACTTTAGATCTCCAGAAAGCGTACTATCAGATACCAATGGAAGAAAGTTCGATACCACTCACCGCAGTCAGATTTCCAGGAGGGGGATCGCATGAATTTCTTCGAATGCCTTTTGGTTTGAAAAATGCCAGTCAGACATTCCAGCGTTTGGCTGAAGAAATCCTTTAAAATTGTCCATTTGCGAGGGTGTACATAGACGACATTATAATTTTTAGTCACTCAAGGGATGAACATCGTAGGCATTTGGCAAAGGTTTTGACCAGGCTGGAACAATATGGATTAGTGGTCAAACAGATTAAGAGTAACATCGGATGCTCTTTAGTTAAATATCTTGGTCATATACTTTCCAAAGACGGAATTAAACATTTGAAAGATAAAATCCAAGCTATTAAGGACGTAACGGAGCCCCGAACCGTGCGCCAGCTGCGAAGATTCTTGGGCATGATCAGCTATTACCGTCGATTCATTCCAGGTCTAGGCGGAATTCTAGGATCGTTGACACACCATCTCACTCGGGAAAAGAGAATGATCAAAAAGCCTTGGCTTATAAACTTAAGTCAAGATGACCGATAAAAATTCCAGAGGCCCAAGGAAATGCTAAGTGACATAACTACACTAGCACCTGTAGATTAGAAGAAGCCATTCTAGCTAATCACAGACGCCTCAGATGTTGCAATAGGGGCAGTGTTACAGCAATGAGATCAGGACATAGTAAGACCGAATGGGTTTTATAGCCGCAAACTTAATGATCGAGAACGACGATATGATACTTTTGGTAAAGAAGTTCTTCTGTGTATGCCGCAGTGCTACATTTTGAGCATTATTTAGACAGTCATCAGTTCAAATTATTGACAGATCACAAGCCGTTGATCAGAATACTTGGAAAAAAAGCGAGGCTTAATTACTCTCACAGGGTAAATTCTCAAATAACCCGATTATCAGAGTTCGATTTTACTGTGTCTCATATTGCTGGTAAAGAGAATGTGGTAGCCGATACACTTTGCAGACCGAATGAAGCCGATGTCGAGCAGATATTTCAAGGTCTATTGAAGAATCTAGATGATTCTACGAATGATTTAGTCAATCAAATCGAGGAAGCGCAAGGATTGGATCCCTTTACATTAGTCTTGTCCAAAAGACCAGGATATGTTCGCAAGCTCCTGAGTGGCAAGTGGTTGTTATGCGAAACATCCAGAAGTCAACCACGACCATATGTGCTGTTGGAGTTACGGGCCAAAATTATCCAATTATTACACGATATGGGACATCCATCCATAAAGGCCACTATTCGATTAGTTAATGACAGATACGTATGGCCGCACATGTCTAAAGACATACGGGTATGGGTAAGAGCCTGTGTCAAGTGTCAAACGTATAAGGTGTGGAGACATACCAGAACCGAGATAAAGAATATGGGGATACCAATTGGACAGTTCAGACACGTACATATAGACATTGTCCAGATGCCCGAGGTAAATGATAACAAATATTTGCTGACAATGGTAGATAGATTTAGTCGTCAATTCGAAGTGGCGATTTTAAAAGACATGACAGCGCAAGAAGTCTTGTTCGCATTTCTACATAATTGGATATCGCGTTTTAGTGTTCCGGAAAAGGTCACTAGTGATCGCGGTAGTCAATTTATGTCCGAGCTTTTCGAGAGATCCCTCAACATCATGGGAACCACTGTATTACATACTAGCGCGTATAACCCACGAGCGAATGGGATGGTAGAAAGGCTGCATCGTGAACTGAAAGCTGCATTAAGGTGTACTAGTGGAACAAGCTGGATACACGATCTTCCAATAGTACTACTCGCCATGCGCAACAGATATAGGGCACAATTAGGAACTTCCATAGCAAAATTGGTTTGTGGAGAACCATTAAGTTTGCCTGGAGATCTTCTAATAGAAACTCCAAGTAGTCTTGATTGGGCTTCTTGTTATGTAGATTGGTTTGTAGGAGCACTTAGAGATAAGATGTGTCGTTTGGCTCCGACCAAGACTATAAAAGCAAAAACCAAGTGCTATTTGTCTTCTGATCTAAGATCGGCTTCGTATGTTTATGTAACTAATGAAAATAGGAAGAACTGCCTGACACCATTTTACAAAGGACCATATAAGGTCAAGAGGATGACTGACAAAAATGTCATCATAGAGATAAATGGCATTGAGGATTGTGTTACTTTGGATCGTTGCATTCCCCAGTTTATCTGGATTGACGATAGGACTGAATTACCAGATGAGTTGAATGACCGTCGTTCCATGGACGAATCTGATATGTGCAATCCAATTACACAGGCACATAATACAAAGCAGCAACTTTTACAAGACGCATTGTCGAACACATCAACATCATATTCTACCGAGTTACAAGATCAAAACGTTCTGTCAACACCGGGCGAATTAGCAGTGCCAGTGACAACTGAACAGGGCGCGATGTCAATGTCAGGAGCACCATTATGCACAAATCGTTCAGGAAGAATTCAACGCCAGACGAAGAACAAGGATTACGTCAACTACTAGTCGCCTTTTTTTGAGAAGGTGGTGTAAGTAGAGGAAGATATTGCCTCCGACATAAAAGTCTTACTTTTGTCAGGACACTGCTTAAACGTTTTGTTACTATGCAAACCTATTGTTATCTGAGAACCCCATAGATGCAATATCGTAATCAGTCTTTAATTGTATAATTGAATCTGACACGCTAGTACTCCCATTCACATCTGTCAAATTCATATCTGCCATATCTTGAGCTAACTTGCTAGTGTCCTCAGACTTAAAATTAGCTTCAATGTTGAACGTATTTAATTATTAATTTGATACTTAATGTTAGGCACTCGGAATGTGAAACCTTTCACGTTACAAAACACCCGAATAAATAATCTGGAGAGAAATAGATATGAAAAACAGAATTATTAAATTACCTATTCCAGAACGTCCCAAACGTGTACGATTCAAAAGACAAAATGATAGCAGGTGTATATTGGAGAAAAGGAATTAATTCAGCCAGTCACGTACAGATAACCAAAACAGAGAAAGTCAAAATACGTCAGGCACACAGAACGGTAAACTCAAAAACTTACTAAGAAACAATTCTTACATAGTTAACATCATAATTTGTTTACTAAAAAATAATTAAACTGTTTATAAAAATGTCGTTGCTTAGTAACACGTTTGCATAGTATTATTCAGGGTGAATTGTAGTGACATGACATTCAAAGAACCCAGTTTCTTTCTGGTTGATATATATATACATATATATATGTATATTGACACAAATGGATGTACATATAAATGAATATATACATATATATATATATATATATATATATATATATATGTTGGCAGTTAAATATTAACAAATGTATATTTGACTGAGTTAGTCATTAAGGAACTGACATGGTTGTTTGTACGATATGCATATTATATATGATGTGTACATGCATATATATATATATATATATATATATATATATATATATATATATATAGATGTGGGAAGATCTCATGTGGTTGCTTATATGATTTTTTAGATACGCATAATATATAGTGTAGACGTATATATGATTGTATATTTATAGATAAGATGTGGATATAAATAAATAAATATTATTAAATGTAAATATATACTTATTTAAAAAAATTCTGATATTCTATACATACAGAAGCTGGTTCACGTAAACACACCTTGTTACTTATATTTATATTCTTATATGTACATAGATTTCTATATGGTTTTTACACATATATTCAAATGGAAAAAAATTATGCAAGCTATGAATATAAATAATGGTTTATTTAGCTGATTTAACATTCGTTCTCGTAGGCGACATTTTCGGTCTCGTCCGAACGTTGGAGTTATACTATATTCTATCAACAGTTTTTTTTAACCTCATTCTCTTTATAACCTATTGAAAACATGAAGAGCTTAGGTATATCGGGAATTTTTGATTACTACTTTTACTATAATCAATGTTGCGATCTTGATATAAACACCTGACCCTTTAATTACTTACATATGTCAGTATAAACTAAGAATTGTATCATGTAGAAAAGGCAATTCATCCAGTAGACCGGTTTCGTCCTTATTGGGAACTCATCAAGTACTGGCCAGAATTTGCTGCGGACAGGGCTCGAACCTAGGCACGTCTGCTTTGGTATCTGGTGCTCTAACCACAGCCACCCTGCCGCACATTAAACCTAATTTTAAGTTATATAATAACTAATGTAACTCGGTTAGTCTTTTTTCTTTATGGTGGAGCTCATATGGCATCCATTTAAACCCAAAGTTCGGAATAACCATCCCTAATCTGTCATTATTGGATAGACACCACATCACTATTATATATCAATCCATACGATTTGCTTATATTTATTCTATAAATTTCAATTTAGATTACAGTACACATATATGCGTGTAGATTTTTTTTCGTTGCGTGAGTGTGTGTAGTTTTGGGTATACATATGAGTATAAGAGAATTGTTAGTTAGTCCGGATATTACGGCAGACAAGATAACTACTTTAGGGAGCAAAATAAATATAAATAGATCTGTCTTGAATGAGGATATCACATTTGTCATAAGTAGTTTTTGTTCTGTGAGTATGGTGCCAAGCCTGAAGATGGGACTGGGAATGAAGTCCAGAAAATTCGGTAAAATGTTGGCAAATCTTAATTCAAAAGCATTTCCTGGCAAGCCGAATAAAGACGGCCTTAGAGTGAGATTACATATTCTATGCTTCATCAACTCTAAGGGCCGAAGTCTTACTAGCGTATAGTAAACCTGCACGTACAGATGTACTGTGCACAAAAACTTTAAGGCAGGCTGATACACTCGCGTTTCTCTATGAATGGGCAAGGCTATAGACAGTTCCTTAGCTTTCAATATTGTCATATTCACCTCGTTTTTTGTATTATCTGAGTTATTGTTAGAACAGCTAAGATATGCACATTTGTCGATTTCGACGAGGTCTTCATTTGCAACAGCATAATTTTGAACGAGTGGTGGGTGAACACGTAAATAATGTGGCATCTATAGGGTACAAATTCAGGTAGAAAGACGGAATAAAAACTGCTAATCTATGCAAGGCAGCCTATGGAGAATCTCGATTGTCGAATAACAATACGACATCGTCTGCTTAGTCAAGAGTGAATAATCTATCACCAGGGCGAACTTCGACATCTGCGTCCTGAACGTATGGAAGCGTGGTGCTCGATGAACACCACTGCTGATAATAATAATAATAATAATATATTTTAATTCGATAAAGGCCTTAACGCTGCTAAAATTTATTGAGTATAGTTCGCGTATAATATTTACAAATTTGGTGGAAATACCATTCTACGACAAAATATCGAGTGGTACTGTGCATTCGTTTGGGTGAAATGAGGCTTTGAAATCTAGAAAACATTCTATTGTGGGATGGAAATATACATGTTGTAGAGGATGTTGAATCCTCCGCCTTTTATAAAATGACCTTGAATGATAAATTTAAACAACTTTATTTAAAAAGAATTTTTTCTTTTTATTTTCCAGAACATTCTTTGTTTAAAGACTTGATTTTTAAAATTGTGCGCTATTTTCAGTTTTTGAGTATCGTGCTTCCGGGCTGGTTGAAGATTTTCGTTTGCTGCATTTTAACATTTCTCTCCATAATAAACGATTACAACATTATACAATAAACATCTTTCAACACTTGCCTTGTGTTCTGATATAATATAACACTGAGGAGGAGCCTTGGAACAGGTAATTTTATTTATTATTGTGGGTCACGTACACATCAAAGCAGATTATTGCTGATGATATAGCTTTCCAACTCTCACCTTCCTAAAGCCTCAAGTAAGTGTCAATTTAAGTATCATAATTCTTGATCATGAATGCCGATATTAAATTAGAAGATGTATTTCATTTAGGGCAGGACCTAATGGATTTAAATCTTATTGACACAGATAACAATGTAGGCATTTCAGACTCTACTGTGAATATTAGGACATCTAGCGAACTGGCATCTATGGGGCTTACAAATACCAATAGGTTTGGGGCCTCAACAATGTTTCTGTTCAAGAACTTTCCATAAGATAAAATTATTATCTATACAAACTCGTGCTGGCCGGAATCTGTCTTTATTTACTCTAGTATGTGATTAACGCGAAGCTCTAAAATGGAATATGCTAACCGAAACAAATAAACTACATACGACTGAAGTAAAACTTATGCCACAATGTTTATCACGCGAATAAGGATTGCATTTTTTGAAAATAGGATTAAAGGTTGACTCGCTCCAAACAGGCTGCACGGTCCCCACATTTCATGTTGCACGAAATGATTAGTCAACGATCCAGAAATTATTTCGCTTTCATTCCTAAATAAACTCGGCCGCAAATCATCAAGGCCTGCAGCTTTGCGACGCTTAAAAGATAGAATTTCATTCCGTATTATTAGCTCTGTTGGGTGGTCGAGATTGTTGTTAATACAAGAATTCTTTCGTGGATCATCATCATCATCATCATCATCATCATCATCATCATCATCATGCACAGCCATGCAAATGCCAAAAGTGACTAATGTTTCACTGCAATATATCCATAAGAAGCGAACCTTGCAAGCTCTAGAAGGAACAGCCATCATCCCACTTCATGTTAAACCTCGAGTTTGGTCTAACTGCGCAGTAACTTTTATTGTTAAATGTGTTTACTGAATGACAGCAAGTGTGCCAGGCGCGAAGTGAAAGTTTCGGCAGTTGAAGGAACCTTTCACAACAGGCATCTGGGCAGATAGTGCTCATCAGCCTTGGTTGGCATACTACCTAGGTGAAGGAAAATGCCGAATAGGAACCACCCTAACTACGAATGGGTGACCTAGTATGCTTTTACAGTCCACATATAACCGTGAACAAAACAAATTACAATGTTCGTTGGGCGGACCTGATGCAGGTTCCGAAGAAAATCGATTTTTATCGTGTTCAGTCCACCTACTGAGACGAATTATTTTGTCGGCTATTAAAGGTTGTGATATCATTTTTCGATTCACTAACTCTTCATTTCTACGGGTAAGTTGGAACAATCATCGGCAATTATCTGTTGCGAACGCGTCTTCCCTCTCTACGTTCTCTCTGATCCAACAGGATTCGAGATCGACTTTTATACTGCGCTTAATTTGGCGTCTTGCAAATATATGCGTGTTATTATAAGCGAAGCTAGCTGAAGCTTGACGCCTGGATTTGGGAATCTCCATAGAAGTTACAGAAAACCAATGGTTATTTCTATGTGAGCCTACAATTACACATAAAGTGGTACCTGCGATGTGAAGAGTGGAACTTATTGTCGAGCAAAGAAAATTAGAATTTTCGCCAGCGAGACCAATTAATTTTAACATTAAAATATTTTCATATTTTTGTCAGAACAACGCATGTTTTAATAAGTCTTCGAACAACATAACAAAACTACCGCCAGTCGCAACGCACTGACGCGTTTCGACCTTCCTTGATCATCATGAGAGTACGACGGCAAACTGACTATCGAGGATCAAACCGCATTGAATATATATGGAAATCAAATTTAGATGTGCGGCTCTCACCTCTTAGCAGTCTGCATACATTGAACTTGACTGGAAATGTCGGCTGCACAATTTCTATGCAGTCACGAACATTAACTGTTTGCAGCTTTCGCCACATATACATATATAGGTAATACAATTTAAACAATAATTGATTGCGCGGGTGGTGGTAACAATTCTTTAAATCAAGTTTGCGTGCTTGAAGTAAACACCAATCCCATTGTATTTAACCAGTCGTCGAACAACATAACAAAACTACCGCCAGCTGCAACGCAGTGACGCGTTTCGACCTTCCATGATCATCATCAGAGTACGACGGCAAACTGACTATCGAGGATCAAACCGCATTGAATATAAATGGAAATCAAATTTAGATATGCGGCTCTCACCTCTAGCAGTCTCGCATACATTGAACTTGACTGGAAACGTCGGCTGCACAATTTCTATGCAGTCACGAACATTAACTGTTTGTAGCTTTCGCCACATATACATATATAGGCAATACAATTTAACAATAATTGTTTGCGCGTGTGCTGTTATGTTGTTCGACAACTGGTTTAATACAATGGGATTGATGTTTACTTCAAGCTCGCAAACTTGATTAAAAGAATTGGTACCACCACCCGTGAAAACAATTATTGTTAAACTGTATTTCATCAGTTCTTTGTCCATATATTTTAAATCCACTATTTCAATACTTCTTATTGACACAGATTTTAGAATGCCTATTTTCATCAAAAACAGTCGATTAGAGCAATAATTCAGGAGGATACCAGAATAAGTATCCTTCCTGTAAATATCTTTCTCTAATGTCTGACCAATTCGTTTTAATTTCACATCTAGAAATGATAATTCTTCTTTCCTTTCTTTTTCCAATGTAAATTCTACCTCTCCCAGTTGATTAGCTAAATACAGGAAATTCTCCAACTCATTGTCCTCGTGATTCCAAATTAAGAAAATTTCATCTAGGAATCTTAAATATAAGTTTGGTTTGAATAATGCATATAAATATTAGCGAGTGGGACCGATAATGGTTGTCCCATAGGAACACCTTTAACTTGAAGGTAGAATTCATTTCTAAATATAAAGTATGTAGAGGACATACAAATTTAAAAAAATTTCCATAATACTCCTTGACATCACTTTACTCCGTTCTAGTATTTCAGGGTATTCCGTTAGACAACGCTGGACATACCCTAATGCAACCTGTACCGGATTGTTCGTATACATAGAAACCACATCCAGGCTTGCCAGTTTATCATTCTCTAATAATTTATATTTACTAATAATGTCAGTGAAGTGATAAGTGTTCTTTATTGTATAATCTAGAAAATAGGTGTATTTTCTTATTCTATGACACAGAAATTTGGACATTTTATAAGTCGGAGAATTCTGGACATTGACAATTAACCTAAGTGGGTTATCTTGTTTATGTATTTTTACTAGACCATACACTCTGGGAGAGAGTGAATCTCTTTGTATTAATGATTTTCCAAGCACTGAATCTAATTCCCCAGATCCAATCATTTGACTAAAGTTTAACCTCACCTTGTAATTTGTCTGTTGGGTCCTTATTTTTTTTATGGTAAACTTTTTTATTATTAACCTCTCTCTCTGTCTATAACCGATTTCAAACAGGATGGGATTAGGTAAACTGGGGGAATGTAAGGATTACTGCAATATTGAAATCAAAATTTTGTTGATCTTTCTATGCGTCCGGAACAGAAATTAAAGTATAGACATCATTGAAGGAATGTCGTTGTTGCGATACTGAATTAATTGAAATTACCTGATCTGCGTTTTGACTAACGCAGCTTTCATTGTTCCAGTAATTTTCTTTTTCATAATATTTCGATCTAGACATCATTGATAGGCGTGTTTGTCAATACATTAGGTGGGCTTATAGTTATTCAATAAATGTCACTTTAGTAAAATACACATGTTTATAGGTGGTGTGCGCGGAGGGGGACAAGGCTAAGTTTTTTTGTATACATTTGAGTATTAGAGACTAGGTATGAAGACCGGATATTAGGAAGACAACTAAAAAGTACATTTGAAATTAAAATAAATATATCTGTCTTGAATGAGGATACCACATTTGCCACAAGTTGTGTTTTATTCCTGTGTGTATTGTGTCAACCCTGTAGATGAGACTGGCAATTCGGTTTCGAAAATTTGGGAAAGAACAATGGCAAATCTGGTTCCAACGTCATTTTCAGACAATCAGCTGATGGAAGGCTTAAAATAGAAGGGAAAAATGAGAACCCATCCCTCGAGGCCAAAAATCAGATCACCTGAAAATTGATTATGATAATTCGTTTATCATTATCGTTGTGCATTGAGCTTAAAGTTTATCTTCCTCCCAAATGTTACTCTGCGTTAATTAAGCGCCAATCTCGTGTGTTCTTGCTAAACATAACTAAGACTGAATCTGAATTAATTTTTCTAATTAGTTAAATCGATTGGATCATCTGCATATACAACGAAGACTCAACGTTGATTAGAGTTTCTAGCTTTAATTTTAGTAGCTGGGTTTATGCGTGTCGAAAAATATCGACTAATTGCAGTGATCAATTCAGTTTACACATGCTTCAGCCCGTGAGCTGAAGGCAATATCAAAGCCTTGTTTACCGATTGAGAAAACTTTGTGGACCCAGAGGTTTGAAGCCTAGAACGCGTAAACGAGGATGCTGCCTCCAATTCTGTAATGCTCGTAAGATTCTTTAGGATACGCAACATATATCGATTTATAATTTGTCCCACGTACGTGCGAGAGCTACTTTCTTTCCTAGTTGTTTTAATATTAGCCTATTCATAGCATCTAATAGATTTTTATCTTTTGATTACTAAGAGGATGGAAAAGAAGAAGAAGCAGAATTGGAGATGAAGTATTTTGAAGTAGTCTGATTTCGCTTTTTCAATCTGCACGAATCA
>JAQBSW010004724.1:22500-65651 GCA_029291075.1 Eudiplozoon nipponicum
CACTTTTAAAAGGAAATGCTATTCGGGTAAGTGTGGCAAATTTATTTTTTGATATTTTTGTCTATTAAACTTTATTTATTTTTGAAATTATTAAGATTTATTGTATTTCAAATAAGCTCGTATAGGTAAACGAGATGATTTTACTGTTACGCTCAAATATGATATTACGAATCTACATCTCACTTAGTAATCAGTTGCGCCTAGCGACACAAGAAAAGTTATTCACCCTATAACTGATGGGACGCCGTAACTTGAGGAACAACCCCGAGAAATTATGATGCTCAAAGCCAGAATATAAATTTTTTTACCCGATCCGATCACGATTTGTCTAAGGTAATACATTATCCAATCCATAAATATTCCCGCTAAAGTCTTAAACTGGCTGGCATTATACAAATGAGAGTTGCTGAGTGCGGAACAGCTATAGTTATGCTCTAGTATATTTCCACATTTGCAGAATGAATCAAATTAGTTTCAGTTTTTTAAAATCTCAAACACTTAATGACAATCAATGCTACAAGGTGTGTGACTGCATTGACCCAATGAATGTAGCCGGCTAGGAACTAAGTATTTCTGTTAATTCGTTATGTTGAATAACAAAACGGTATACAATCGATGTGTGCCCAATTGAACCCAGCTTATTAAATGTGTCTACCACGCATTTTATTCTATTTGTATACGCAAGACTGAAAATGTTGTGTCCACAAATCATAACTCTGTATATATTTGCGTTCTGTTTAAACCAGGCGAGAGCATAGTGTTTTGCCGTTACGTCACCTTCCATTTACAAAAACCTGATGGTTAGGAAAACTTGAAACTCTGTATGTCAAATAAGTACTTAAGAACAGTAATATAATTCAGTTAGATGAGTAGGGAACGATGTGTTCATAATTTCTTCTAAAAAACACATAAAAGGTAACTACTTGTTCCACGCTGGAGTAATCTTAATCACTGTTTCAGCTATAATATTTAACAAAAAGTAAATCCTAAATATGCTTTACGCAATGTTAGCCAAAGGTGTCGGTCATCTCGCATACAAAAATTTCAATTTGAACTGAAATTTTGAGAGCCACGTTATACGATCAAAATGAAGAGAACATGAAACGGTAATAATTGATGCCCGTTTCAATTATTTAAATAAAGGGTGCGATTTTGGTGTTAAAAACAATCCCGTTATTTACATACATTTGGCAGTAAAAACTATGCGCTTTATGAATTATAAAAGGCAATGCATGCAGTAAATCGATTTTGTCCATATTGCGAACGTGGATACACGCAAAACATACTTTATTTAACCAGTGGCAAAACAGGAAATCTGACGACCAACACGTTTCCACCTTTCAAGGTCATGATCACGGTACAAAAGACAAATGGATACACTAGAAACCATTCGTGATGAATATAACAATAAATTATACTTAGCTATAAATATCGTCAGCACAATTGCTAAGCAGTTACGAACACAAAAATTTTCCAACTTTCAACACACGTGTAAAAGTTGTACACTTAAAAAATTTTTGATTGCTGGGTGGTGATAGTAATTGTTTAGATCAAGTTTGAGAACGTGAGATAAGTGCAATCCAATTTAATTTTAACAGTCGTACAACATACGAAGACTGCCATCAATCGACCTTCCTTCCGTTGTCATCAGTAGTGCACGATGAAAATTTTACTAGCTTTGATTAAACCGAAATGCATATATATGGCGTGGAAAATAATTTATTGCAACTGACAGTAGTTTTGCTATGCTATTCAAATGGATAAGTAAAATGGAATTAGTACTTTCTGTCACGTTTTCTAACTTCCCTTGTCGAATCGAACTTTGATATTTGATTAAATAGAATGTTCTCACACGTTAGGAATGTGGCCATTTGTGTATTCTCGGAGAGTTTTCGGAGCAATATACAGTCGGATTTTCAAAGCTATATTATTCACATTTAGCAAACCGTGTACTTGGCGCTTGAATCTGGCCAGTCTGCCTTCTTATTGAGTTTTTTATATGAAAGTGTGCCGCATAAACTACGTGCCATATTCAAATACTAGTTGACCAATCATGCTTGCTTATTCGAACGGGATGGCGAGCAGATGGGCATATACGATTTGTACGTTTTGCCGATTGAATTTGTTTACAAATTTCAAGTCGCCTAACGAACTTCATACATGACACTACATCATGGATCATGTGTGCCAATATCCTAAATGCCATCTTTCATGTCATTTTTGCACTTAGGTCTTGATAATCAATGCCCAAATATTTTCGGTGCAAAATAAAATTCTGCCTCTAATACAAATCAGTGTGTATTGTCTTAGACAACTTTGTTTGTTTATAAAAATACATGTAGTGATTTATTAGTTGAGATTGCGCTATGCGAGATGTCATACCACACATGCCACACATAACGTGACTTGGCAACCAAAACAGAAGCGTGCAATAAATTTTAATTTGATTGATTTTCTTTTCACGTCCGGTGACTTTCAACTCATTCATATGTATTCAGTCAGAATTTCATTGACATTGAGAACATTTTTTTTATTTTAAAATATGTGGTTGGTTGCAACAAAAAGCTGTCTTTTAGTTGAATTTATTAAACTTAGATAGGAATTAACATCGTTCTATCGTATGCAGTTTAGCGTAAATCAGTAATTATTTGTCATTAATATAAAAAAGTGTAATTAGTAGATAACTAATAACAAACCGTTTCTGCCCAGACTTGCAAATATTTACTTGGATTTCCTTTGTCAACAAATCCTTCGAGTGCTTAAAAGAATGAAAAATTTGCAATACTGGATTTATCTGAATTACCTGATTTGTTTTGTGACTAGCACATGCTGAGTTCCAATTGTCATTAAACAAATTCTGGCCAGTACGTGATGCGTTCCTATTAAGGACGAAACCGGTCTACTAAGTGTATTGCCTTTTCTACACTATACATTTTTTAGTTTTTACTGACATATGTAATTAATTAATAGGTCAGGTGCTTGTATCAAGTTCGAAACCTTGATTATAGTTATTTTTATTACCGCCCGCACAATCAATGTTTGTTTAATTATTTAAATGTTCATTTCAATACCACTTCCACATGCAGTGTGCTGTCTGTTAAGTTATGGCAGATTGGGAATGGTTAGTTGGCACTTTGGGTCTAAATGAGTGCCATATGTGATCCAAATAAAGTAAATAGACTAACCAAGTTACATTAGTTAGTATATAACTGAAAATTGTGTATAGTGTGCGGCAGGGAGGCTCAATGGTTAGAGCACAAGATTCCGAAACAGACGGGCCCAGTTTCGAGCCCTGTCCGCGGCAAATTCTGGCCAGTAGATGATGAGTTTCCAATAAGGACGAAACCGGTCTACTGGATGAATTGCCTTTTTACAATATAAAATTCTTAGTTTATACTGACATATGTAAGTAATTAATGAGTCAGGTGCTTATATCAAGATCGCAACCTTGATTTTTGTACTTCCAGTTGACATGTTCGTTTGATATATTTAGGCTGCCATTGGCGACAGCCTTCATCTGTTCATAGTTCATCACAAGTCTTAGAATGCATCCTAATGAAGAAAGTGTGATATTTCATATAGCCATATCATGTATACTTCTGACTGACATTTCACTATAATTAAATACTTACATTTTGTCAGTATTAACTAAGAATTTTATAGTGTAGAAAATGCAATTCATCCAGTAGACCGGTTTTTTCCTGATTGAGAACTCATTACGTATTGACGAGAATTTGCCGCGGACACGGCTCGAACCGGGTATAAAGGCAATTCTTAGTTTATATTGATAAAATGTAAGTAATTAATGGGTCGGTGGTTTATACCAAGTTCTCAACCTTGATAAGATTAAATGACATTTCACTAGTTAGGGGCGTGTCACCTGTGTGTGTTTGTATGTCTAGTTCTGCTTTTTAAGCCAACAAAGTGAAACTAGAATTTCTAGATAATAATTTACGTTTTGCATAAGTTAGGTAATTTGTTTTTTACCCACCATATGTGAGGTTGCCCTCACATTATTGGGTGGTAAGCGAAATAACTCAGACAATTTTCATTACCGTTAGATACTGTTTGTGGCGGAGAGCTAATTTATTTATGCAATTGTGTAAAAGGTGATGCGCACCTAATAAAAAATAGTTCAAATATAATCAGAAGGATAAACCAAAGACAGCAAGAACGAAAAGTGGAATCACCGTAGACATGCGTTTCGTGCTTACTGGCGACTCATCAGTAGGAGCCGGTATTACGCCATTTACTCACTATATATTTGGGTGAGGAATGTGGGAAAATAGAACGATATAATCTACTATACGAACGTGCAAAACTTCAGTAGCGAAGCTAACTTCATATGAAGTCTTTGACAATGCGACTTCAAAGCCAACTCACTATATTTAATTTATATACCGAGTCTGTAAAGGGTACCGACACTATGGTTTTTGTGTCAGTACCCGATATCAAAATTATGGTACCGAAAGTGTACATTGGTTCATCACAATGGATTTCAATGTATGCTATAGTTCACCGACATATTCAGATTTACAACTATTTCTGTACACCTGTAACTCCAGCAAATCCATAAACTTTCGACTTCATCGATATCAGTTTTCACATTACTATTATTATATATTGTGAGTTGGCTTTGAAGTCACAATGTCGAAGACTTTATGTGAAGCCAGCTTCACTTCTGCAGGTTTCCGCATTCGTATAGAGGATTGGAAAGTCTTATAATCCAACATTACTCACCCAAATATATTGTGGGTTAAGGGCTTACTACCGAATCCTACTGAAGAATTGGCAGTAAGCACGAAAGGAATGTGCACGAGATTCTGCTTCCCGTTAATGCCTTTGGCTTATCCTTCTGGTCACAACTGAACTAACTTGTTACTAGTTGCACAAAATCTAATACAAAATTGCATATTTATTAGGATTGGTTTGTTTAATTACAGTGGCTGTCATATTATTGAATGTGCGCACATCACACATGTGCATGCGTGCATGTATGTGTTAATTAAAAGATTTAGTTGAAGTTAGTTAATAAACGTGTACATCCATCTAAGTGAAACTTTAGTCAATAGATATTAATTTACCATTTGCACGCGTCAGACTAATTATATTATCCTTCACATTTGAAATGATGTAATACTAGAGTGATCTCAACAGATAGATTGCGGACAAGTCACAGTAAAATCACATTCGGGAAATTGATCAAATTCAATTAAATGAGAAGTTTAATTAATATAAGAAATAGAAAAGTGACGGTTGAACAAAAATATATGAAATTTGTTTAACGGAAGAATAAACGATATAGCGGAAGACGGCAAGAGTTCTTTAACAAGTGTTAAATTCACTAAGTCTTCAAAAATAAACTGGGTTAAAAGATTAAATTTGGAAGGGTTTTACTCTCAGTTGTAGAGTAATCAGTGATGAGATAATAGGTCCACTAATAAGCCAATCTTAGTTCAATATTGGTAATCTTCTGATGCAGCTAGCTTCAGATTCTTTTTTATGAAATCGTCTTTTGCTACTATTAGCTAATGCTGCATTCCAAATCGAACCTCACAGCTGTTTTATTCATAATATCATTTCGAAATTTAATTTCGATAGATTCTCAATTCAATCTCGTCATCTTGTTAAGACTATATATCGCTATGCGTCTGTATTCATTCCAGGTAATAGTATGTCCGGTAACTATTGCATGAAGGACAACATGTCCATACGTAAATGCAGTTATATTGTAGTTAATTAGGCACATGTTCTCAACAACATACGTGAGACTGCAGCCATTACAGGGGATTTCATACATTCCTAACGTTTCTAAGGCTATTTTTGGTTAGGGAATCTAGAGTCCAGAGATAAGGAAGTACTTAAAATTTTCTTATATTGTAATTTGAAGCTATTACTTTTGATTTCCTGTTTAGTTTATAGTCGGGTAGTATCATGATCCCACATTATTCATTCTCTCTAAAAGCTTTTATTGTCTTCAAATTAGGATTAAATTTTCTTTCGACATCCATTATTGTTAAACAATAATTGATTGTGCGGATGGTGATAACAATTCTTTAAATCAGGTTTTCGAGCTTGAAGTTAACATCAATCGCATTATATTTAAACAGTCGAACAAAATAAAAAAAACTATTATTAAATTAATTTTTGCGAGCTTGAATTAAAAACCAATCACATTGTATTTAAGCAGTCGTCGAACAACATAGCAAAACTACCGACAGCCACACGTACTGAGGTGTTTCGAACTATTATGATCATCATCAGAGTACGACGGTAAACTGACTACCGAGGATCAAACCGCATTGAATATAATTGGAAAAAAAACATATTTTTGCTGTCAATTTTAGTAGTATTCTCTCATAAACAGTATTTGACAGCTTTCGCCATATATATATATATATATATATATATATATATATATATATATATATATATATACAGAGGTAATACAATTAAGCCATCATTGAATGAACGGGTAGTTGAGACAATTATTTAAATCAAGTTTGCGAGCCTGAAATAAACACCAATCCCATTGTATTTAACCAGTCGTTGAACAAAATTCGTTTCGTGCTTACTGGCGACTCATCAGTAGGAGCCGGTATTACGCCCTTTAACCACTACATATTTTGGTCAAGAATGTGGGATAATAGGACGGTACAATCTCCTAGACGAATGTGTAAACCTGCAATAGTGAAGCTAACATCGTATAGTCTACGACAATGCGACTTCAACGCTAACTCACACTATATAATATATATACCGAGTCTGTAAAGGATACTAACACTATGGCTATTGTGTTAGTAACCGATACCAACATTATTGTACCGAAAAGGTACTTGGTACTAACACTATGGTTTCCGAGTCGGAACATGGTACCAATATGATTGATATAAATTTATGCTATAGTTCACCGAAATTGAGAATTACAACAATTTCTGAACACCTGTTACTCCAGTAAATCCATACACCCTGGCCTTGATCGATATCAGTTATCACATTTCGCGGTAAGCATGACATCTCAATTGTGTTGGGGTTATACTGAGTAGCGGAGACGAATTTTAAGGATAGATATCGGATTACCTTATAATTTATCTTTTGTCATACTAGTTATGTCGGAACATAGTATCAATATGATTGATATAAATTTATGCTATAGTTCACCGAAATTGAGAATTACAACAATTTCTGAACTGAATGATGTCATGCTTACCGCGAAATGTGATAAATGATATCGATCAAGGCCAGGGTGTATGGATTTACTGGAGTAACAGGCGTTCAGAAATTGTTGTAATTCTCAATTTCGGTGAATTATAGCATAAATTTATATCAATCATATTGGTACCATGTTCCGACTCGGAAACCATAGTGTTATTACCACGTACCTTTTCGGTACAATAATGTTGGAATCGGTTAGTAACACAATAGCCATAGTGTTAGTATCCTTTACAGACTCGGTATATATATTATATAGTGTGAGTTAGCGTTGAAGTCGCATTGTCGTTGACTTTAAATTATGTTAGCTTCACTATTGCAGGTTTACACATTCGTCTAGGAGATTGTACCGTCCTATTATCCCACATTCTTGACCAAAATATATAGTGGGTAAAGGGCGTAATACCGTCTCCTACTGATGAGTCGCCAGTAAGCACGAAACGAATGTGCATGAGATTATACTTTCCGTTCATGCTGCCTTTGGTTTATCCTTCTGGTCACAACTGAACTAATTTTTTACTAGGTTCGCAACACCTAATACATACTTGCATATATATTAGTTCTCCGCAACAAACAGTATTTAACTGTTGTATATTAAACATATTTGTTTTGCTCTGACTAACGGTATTATTGCCATGTTGTTCGACGAATGGTTAAATAAAATGTGATTGCTGTTTACTAGAAGCTCGTAAACTTGATTTTAAGAATCCATTATTTTTTTTTTTAAAGATTTGGGTAAACATTAGCCTTGAATATATCACACACTCTACATAATTCCAACTTTCTATTGCTTATGGCTGTTAGTCGAAGGCTTATTAATTGTAATGAGTTTAAGTTATCGCTTTTCATGTGATACCGGTGATTAGACTTTCAATTAAGAAGTATTCTCGAGTAAGTTTTCCTCCTAAAAATATCACTTTCTAATTTCTCACTATTTAAAATTAAACTGATATCTAAAAAAGGTAATTCACATGTTGATTCCTTTTCAAGGGTAAATTGAATTTCGCTTATTCGATTCTTTAAATTCTATGAAATTTAACAATTCATCTTCACCATGATTCCAGATCGCTATTGTGTAATCCGGAAATCATCAATGTATTGTATAGGAAATAGGAATATTTTCTTTTTATGTGACATAAAATCTTAGAACTTTTAAATTTTCGGGAGTGCTGGATATTGACAATCATTTTCTAATGTCGCGTTTTGCGTACGCGGTTTACAGCTTTGCACAAACAGTTTCACAAAGATCCGATTGATTACAATTTACATTTCCTTTTTGTCTTCGATCGGGCTGGGTTTGTAATTGTCCCAATAGAAATGCAGTTCTATCCCATTTTTGTTTACTGGCGACGTTTTGATGCCAATTTTCCAGCACCATCCTCATGGAACTATACCCAGCACAATACTCACAATAGCGGATTTAAGAAAATGTGGTAACCTCGCTCGCTATTTATATTTTATTTTATTGACTCACCAATGATTTTAAACATAGAATTTGTCTCAGTAACTAAACTCAATATATGCATATGTCTAGCGCACATGAGAACCCTCGCCCAACAACTAAATCTACATATTTGCAATTAGCAGACCAATCCTTACCTCCTTATAATTTCAGCTATCTCAAATTCCCGGTATACATAATCTCATCTCGTGTGCAAAATGTTGTAGAGGAGAGAGAGAGAGAGAGAGAGAGAGAGAGTATCGAACATTTTTGTAATAACTGTACTGTTACTATGTCACGGTAATCAAAGTTAAAAATTCAAAACGGATAAAACCGGGAATTTGAGATAGCTGAAATTATAAGGAGGTAAGGATTGGTCTGCTAATTGCAAATATGTAGATTTGATTGTTGGGTGAGGGTACTCATGTGCGCTAGACATATGCATATATTGAGTTTAGTTACTGAGACCAATTCTATGTTTAAAACCAGCGGTGAATGAATAAAATAAAAAATATAAATAGAACAGTTTCGGAACAAGGTAACCACATTTGCTTAAATCTGCTATTGTGAGTATTGTGCTGTGTATAGTTGCCTGAGGATGGTGCTGGAAAATTGGCATCGAAACGTCGCCAGTAAACAAAGATGTGATAGAACTGCATTTCCATTGGGACAATTACAAACCCTTCCCGATCGAAGACAAAACAAGAATTGTAAACTGTGATCAATCGGGTCTTTGTGGAACTGTTTGTGCAAAACTAGAAACCGCGTACGCAAAACGCGACATTAGAAAATATGAAGCTGGCACTCCGCAATCAAATTTCAAAAAATAATTGACAATCATTCTTAATAGCTTGCCATGTTTACGCAATTTATCCACCCGGCACACTCAGTGCAATTGTACTTCTTCGTTTTTGTGTGTTACCATGTTCTGAATCCAATTCCTCACTTGCAGTCATACTAGTGCTTAATAATTTTATTTTCTCTTTTAACCTATCCGTCATTATAATCGGATTTCCTCATCAGAACTGTAACTCCTCGTTTATACGCGTTTACATACTGCTTTTGTAAATAGTTGTACTAGTATTGATAACACATTCTGTTAACAAAAACAATATTTTAGGTAGCTGAATCAAACAAAAAAGGGAGCAACGTCAAATTATCTACATGGATTCAAAATCGTCAAAAAGAAACACAAAAAAGAAGAATATGCCACCGGCGTATACAAGCGATAAACACCACCCCGAGAATAGACAACGCGTGTATGACCCACAGTTCAAGGGGCCTATTGACGAGCGATCATGCACAGACGTCATTTTTTTAATTATCTTAGTACTTTTTATCGTGGGTCAAATTGCAATTGCCTGCTTTGCATTTAGTCTCGGCAATCCCGCGATTTTGTTGAAGCCAACTGATACAGAAGGCAACATATGCGGAGTTGGCAGTTTATCAAACAAAACAAATCTTTTCTATTTTGACCTGCTTGCCTGTGTAAAGATGGGTCCGGCTATTATCCGGTTTGGCTGTCCGACACATCAGGTATGTGTTTCGACCTGCCCAGATACGAATTGGATGTTTAGCCAACTTGAATTGGAAGAAAAGACAAGCGGACAAATTAACACAGTCCAACGACGCACTCAAATGATCTGCAAAGCTGGCTTTGATCCAGGAAGCGCAAATATGAGCGTCCTCGATCTTGTGACTAACAACTACTGCTCTGCATACTATCTCAGTTCAAAGCCATTGTTTAACAGATGCCTTCCATCGTTGTTAGTCGATGTTGTTGGCAGTATTCAGACAAATTTTCTGGATCCTCTAGGTAATGCAATAATTGACAATAAAGGCCATACTGTAACAATTGCTGAAATTCAAGAAGGAAATCAAATTCTCCTAAATTTTATTAAAGTAGCCAATGTGGCAGCACTTGTGATGAAGGATTTAGTCGATTCCTGGCATTGGATTGTCCTACATATTGTTCTTGGCGCTTTTTTGGCCTTTATTTACTGCGTTCTTTTGCGCTATTTTTCCGGCCGAGTTGTGTGGGCCACACTTGTCTTGTTTTTTATGACTTTTCTTGGCAGCTCATCCTATAGTCTGTGGCAGTATTATTTCGTCGCTACTTCATCCGCCAATGGAACGTTTGTAATCTCAACAGACGTTCAAACATATCTTTCGTTAAAAGAGTTCTGGTTGTCGATCGCCATTATTGGTTTCATTATAACATTGGCTGTACTTATACTCATCATATTTTTGCGGAAACGACTGAAATTGGCTGTTGCTATTATTAATCAAGCATCAAAAACTGTGGCAGCTTTGATTTCTTCCCTCTTTTTCCCTCTCTTTGCTTTTTTTGGTCAATTAATAATTATTATCTTCTACCTATCTATGACTGTCTTTCTCGTTGCGATAAGCAAATTAGAGTTCCGTCGTTTAAAAAAACCCAATGATAAAGAATTTATCGGAATAATGGATGAAGTGAAAAAAATGAACTTCTTAGACCAAGAAACTGTCGAATGTACTTTCAATACGACTCTAGTCCAGACGATTGACTGTCAATTTGTAAGATATCGCATCAGTGAGTGGTCATCATATTTTCATGTTTACAATCTATTTATGTTCTTCTGGTTGACTGCTTTCTTAAATGCATTTTGCGATATGGTCCTGGCTGGTGCATTTGCCTCTTGGTATTGGGCTTGGCAAAAGCCTGAAGATGTGCCAAACTTCCCAATCATGAACTCATTATGGCGAACAATTCGATATCACATAGGCACCTTGGCTTTTGGCTCGTTAGTGATTGCAATTTTCAGGTGGATTCGTGCTCTTCTAAACTTTATACGAAATCGAGTAAAAAACAAAACAAATGGATGTGTGCGTTTCATACTTCGCTGCCTTTCCTGCTGCTTTTGGTGCCTTGAGAAGATGTTGCGATTTATTTCTAAACGTGCCTACATTATTACGGCCATTTTGGGCAAGTCGTTTTGTCCAGCGTCTGCAAACGCGTTCTTTCTGATAATGCGCAACTGTCTTCGCTTGGCCGTTGTTGACGGCGTGGCCGGCTTTCTGTTGTTAGCGGGAAAACTTGTAGTAACGGCCTGCGTAGGCACACTTTCCTTTTTCTTTTTCAACGGCACAATTAAATTTGCCGATGTGGCAGCGCCTGAACTTAACTATTACTTCGTTCCTATTATAATTGTGATTGTGGGAACGTACACAGTGGCAAGTATTTTCTTCAGTACGTTTATTTTTGCTGTTGACACACTATTTATATGTGTTATGGAGGACTTGGAGCGCAACGACGGAACTGAACAGAGGCCCTATTACATGAGCAAGGAGTTAATGAAAGCTCTCGATGTGAATAACAAGTTTAAAGATGATCCATCAAAAAGAAACTGAGCATTTTCTTCGTCTGCGTTTTTATAAAAAAAACGAGTTGTGCAAATTTACGTGGCAACTGCTCGTGAACGTTGGTGTTGTCTGATTGGGTGATTCTCATTCTATTGGCAAAATAAAGAAGTATTATCAAGCCGTTATTTTTAAGAATATATTTCATCCTAAAATGTGATGGTTCTAATAAAAAAATGTTTGACTTAACTCAAATTTGCATTTTAAAGAGTTATCAACAACTAATTGCAACGTTGGATTTTTTAATTGTATTTAAAATATCTACATAATCCTGAGTATAATAAAACAGTAAACAAGATTACCGTCTCTGGCGAATTCAACCGATTTCTAACAAATAATCTACATTATTTAAAGTTATAAAGTTATTTATTTTCGCAAATTCGTATAAGCTAAGTTCTTACTGCATGTGTTTCAAGATAAGTAACTTTATTCTAATTATCAACAACCTTTACCTATTTAGTTCATATTGAGTTTTAAACAATATTCGCTGTACCAAAAATACAAACAAATACACAACAATACACACTCACGCATGTTAGTGAGTCTGCGACATTTCTCCGTAATACGTAACCGCACAAAAACTATAAACAATTTGTGTTTCCTTACGGAGAGCTGACAAAGCCGCACACGTTCGAATCGAGTTATACTCGGTAACATTCAGAAATTAAACTATTATCGAGCCATTTAACAATAATTGATTGCGCGGGTGGTGGTAACAATTCTTTAAATCAAGTTTGCGTGCTTAAAGTAAACACCAAACCCATTGTATTCAACCAGTCGTCGACCAACATAACACAACTGCCGCCAGTCGTAACGCACTGACGCGTTTCGACCTTCCATGATCATCATCAGAGTACGACGGCAAACTGACTATCGAGGATCAAACCGCATTGAATATATATGGAAATCAAAGTTATATATGCGGCTCTTAACTTTAGCAGTCTCGCATAAATTGTACTTGACTGAAATGTCGGCTGCACAACTCCTATGCAGTCACGAACATTGACTGTTTGCAGCTTTTGCCACATATACATATATAGGAAACAAAATTGAACAATAATTGATTGGCGGATTCAACGACTAGTTAAATACAATGGGATTGGTGTTTACTTCAAGCACGCAAACTTGATTTTAAGAATTGTTACCACCACCCGCAGAAGCAATTATTGTTAAATTATATTGCCTACATATGTATATGTGGCAAAAGCTGCAAACAGTCAATGTTCGTGACTGCATAGGAGTTGTGCAGCCGAAATTTCCAGTCGAATACAATTTATGCGACACTGCTAGAGGTGATGAGCCGCATATCTAACTTTGATTTAAATATATATATATATATGTATATATATATATATATATATATATATATATATATATATTAGTTTGATCCTCGATAGTCAATTTGCCGTCGTACTCTGATGATGATCATGGATGGTCACACGCGTCAGTGCGTTGCGGCTGGCGGTAGTTGTGTTATGTTGTTTGACGACTGGTTTAACACAATGGGACGTGTTTACTTAGCTCGCAAATTTGATTTAAAGAACCAAACTGCATAGATCAGGTTATTTTGTAGAAACCGTGGCGAAACCAATGCTTTTCCACACACACACACACACACACACACATATATAGAGTATATATATATATATATATATATATATATATATAGCAGCACGCATAAGCACATTTATATTGTTATATATTGCAAATGACATAAACTGACGGCATGTATTTACAGTCGTAAAGTCTTGCTACATAGGAGTCTTAAAAATCTTCAATTGTGTATGACGAAAAATGAGGTCGTTATCCCAATCTCCAATTGCCTTGCGTGATCCTGTCGGCGTCTAGGTAAATCTCGATATGCACACTGTCATTCGATGGCCTCCAGCGGCTATATTTTATATTACCAACGACCAAATGAAGCCAAGTAGACGTGGTTACTACCAGGAAAGTGGTACCGTCGTCAGAACGCACAAACAAAAGTATATTTTCCCGGACGCTCTGAAATCGCTCTGACAAAGAATATTGAAAAATGAAATTCTTCCAGAGCTTAATATTTTCTATGGACTTAGATAATCAAATACAGATAATCAGATTCAAGTTAAATTTTTTATCACATAATTAATAAAATTAATTAAATTTTAATTAGTTGGCGTGAACAAAACTCATAGCAACTTTTTCGTATGCAAATACAAAAAGAATTATTTTCAAGTACAATTAGAAATGCCTTCCTATGTTCATATTGCGTATCTAAAAATGATCATATTTATATTACTTTTTTTAAAAGAAACACACATAGACAACTGAAGCAAGGACGGTGGGTGAAATATGAGTATCATCCAGTTAATTGCAGGCTTCACCGCCAGTTCAGACTGAATGCTCGGAAATACTCTATGGCCTACAAGCATCAGGTTAATATTCGCTCATCTCCAGCGCTTCATAAAGTACTGACTTCATTCTATTTTGGCATTTTGTGATTAACTTAAAATGAGCATTTGGTGGACATGCTTATGAGATTCCAATAATATGTTGTACAAGCTGACACAGGCGTTTAAAGTGCACTGTTTATTCAATGTGCCAGATTATACCTAACTCGAGTGAATGAATGTCACAATTTCAACTCCCTTGTCGAGCTAACAGGTAAATACATGCCTACGATTGCACTACAAGTTATCGGAACCTCGCACCTATGCTCTTGAAATGTGGCCTTTAAGTTAATTACCGAATGAAATAACAGGAGCGAGTAAGCAGTAATTAAAATTTAATTACCTGATACCAGTTTTGTAAAAGAAGGTTTTTATATATAATGTCTTAATTTTTATTTGAATATTTCGCCGTCCATTTCCGGACGCCATTTGTCTAAAGTAAACTCATCGCTTGTGGAAATTTGACAATTATAAAGTCAAGTTGCTTAAAAGAATGAAAAATTGCGCAACTGGACTTTTCAGAATAATATTATCTGCGTTTTATTCTTCTAGATATTTCAGCCACTCTTGGCAGTCGCCATTTTCAGTCACCATCATCAAAAGTTTTCAAACACAGACAAGCTTGCTTTATTAGTTTGTTTATCCCCACATGGGAGTACAGGTGATCTAAAGTAGACAACCGCCCAGAATCGCCGAAATATCTCTAGAAAAGAAATGGAGATCAGCATATGCGAGTGAAAACGCAAAAAAGGTAATATTAATTCTAATGTTTAATTTCGTTCAATTAAGCCTACTGGTCGATCGTTCAACCAGAGTTAGTTTTTCGCTAGATAAGCTCGCGTCATGCAAATGTGTGCGAATGTGTCTGTAGGTGTACACTAGTCCAAGAGAAATTACAGTGACCTAACGACCAATACGGAATATTTATTAGCTTTTTAGATAATTATTTAAATAAAATTTGCGAGCTTGGAGTAAACAACAATCCCATTTTCTTTAACCTGTCGTTGAACAACATAGCACTAAAATCGTGTTTATAATCAAAATCTTGCAATTGCAATTTAATTCAATATAGTTTCCCAAATTGACATGGTGACAAGGCCAGAGTGAATGGATTTACTAAAGAAAATTGTGTTCAGAAATAGTTGTAATTCTCAATTTTGGTGCACTATAGAATACAATAAAATTCATCATGTTGGTACTATGTATCGACTTGGCAATCATAGTGTTAGTACCATGTACCTTTTCGGCACCATAATGTTGGTATTGAGTACTGATACAATAGCCATAGAGTTTGTATCCTTTACACATTTGGTATATATATATATATATATATATATATATTATAGAGTAAATTAGCGTTGCAGTGCATTTTCAAGACTTTATATGATGTTAGCTTCACTACTGCAGGTTTACATATTCGTCTAGGAAATTGTACCGTCCTATTTTCCCATATTTCTCACCCAAATATATAGTGGGTAAAGGGCGCAATACCGGCTCCTAATGATGAGTCGCCAGTAAGCACGAAACGAATGTGCATGAGATTATACTTTCCGTTCATGCTTTCTTTGGTTTATCCGTCTGGTCATAATTGAACTAATTTATTACTAGATTCGTAACACCTAATACATACTTGCATACATATTAGTTCTCCATCACAAAGAGTATCTGACATGGTGTCTGTTTTATCATGACATATCGTAGGTGGTTAGTTGGAATTGAAGGTATTAAGGATTCAAAATGGGTTTACACAAAAGGAAAGGCTAACCAGAAATATGGTGATTGTAATATCGTTGCTACTGCTAATGACGTTCATCATAAAGCTAATCCTGATGAGGATGATAAAGATATGACAATAATTATGATAATAATGATAAGGACATTAATGATAAAAGTAATGATCATGATGTTGAAGCTGAACAAGGTGATGATAATGAAGATGAGGATGATGATAATAATGATTATTATTACTCTAATGTTGTTAATCGTGACGTAGAAGATGATGAAAGCGGAAAATATAGTGACACAAATGTTGGTAATGTGGATGACTATAATGATTATATGGATAATTAATCATTTTGATAACAAGAAAAATGATACTGACGACGATGATAATAATGATAATGATTATAAAGATGATACAGATTTTTATGTTGATTAAACTGCTGATGGCGATTATGTTATTAGATACGATAATTAAGTTGACGATGATGATGATGATGATGATGCTGATAAATTTTATGAAGACGACGATTATGATAAAGATGATGAAGCTGACGATTTTGATGATGCAACTGCTGCTAATAATAATGATGACTAAGTTGATGATGATTACACAAATGTTTATGATGATCATGATTGTGGCTATGAATGTGATAATGAAAATGATGTATATGATGAAGATGATAATGCCGATTATGCTGATGATGGTGTTTATAAAGATACTTATGATAGTTATGTTGATGAAGATACTGATGGTGAAGAAGATGATGATGTTGATGATGCTACTACTGTTAATAATAATGATAAATAAAATTATGATGCTTAAACAGCTGATTATGACGATCGTGATGGATACTGTGAACACGATATTGCAGAGGAAAATGCTTATTGGCTGAAGATTATAAAACGGTGATTTTTGCGATGATGATGATGCTCATGATTACAAAAATTATGGTAATGCTGGACGTTATTATGATATTGATGAAAACTGTGTAGTGTGCGGCAGGGTGGCTAAGTGTTTAGAGCACCAGATTCCGAAGCAGACGTGCCCAGGTTGGAGTCCTGCTCGTGACAAGTTCTGGCCAGTACGTGATGAGTTCCCAATATGAACGAAACCGGTCTACTGGATGAATTGCCTTTTCTACACTATATCATTCGTAGTTTATACTGACATATGTAAGTAATTAATGGGTCTGGTGCTTATATCAAGTTCGCAAACTTGATAATAGTAAATATACACAGAAGTTCTAAATAAAAATGATGCATGGTTAAAAAAGCAGTTTGCTGAATGACAAGATAGGAATAAGCAAAACAACAATTTCTAAATTTACTTAAATTTTGCAACACCTAAATCTCATCTAATCATAGACCGCAAAAATCCACTGTTGACATTCTAAATGTCATAAACTATTGTGCACAAAAGGTTGACATAATGCCAAAAGGAAGCAAACAATTTGTTTAAACTGCAATTATTTTCACTTACCTACACGAAAACAACTTTATCGGAAATATTATTTTTATAAATAGTTTATGCTTGGTTCTAATCACGGTTCTCTATGACAAAAAAGGTGTATGTGCCTACTTGAATGCATTTACTGTGCACAGGCTGCGAAAATTTGGAAGTCAGCTTCGTGCCCAAAAACACAAACACCACCTGAGCACCCGTGTGCTAGATGGGACAAATGCAATAACCAGTCGTATTGGCCGTTTAGGAATATAAAAATTTAAAGTAGTCAGGAGGTATAATAATATTTGAAATTTGCGAGATGTCCACGCGAAAACTATAGGTTTAGAATAGTGGCATGGAACTACTTTACTACCCTACCTCAGGAGAAGTAGTGCAGATTATGATCACATGAGACGAGTAGACTCTCGTATAATTTTCTGTAATGGGAACGATCTTTTTTAACAAGATACTTTCGAAGAGGTTTGGATGGTTCATTTGCCAATGTTATATTTCTTCATTAAATTACTTATTGAATACACAAATTCCCACGTATGGTGATAATTCGATTAACCCTGCAAGTTATCTTTTTGTTACGAAAGCATATATAAACAAGACAAAGACTAAATTTAAAAAAAAATATAAATTCCTTCATTCTTATTTTTTGTCTATCAATGTAATTCATAGTTATTCTATTATTGGACATTATAATTTTAATTGAATCAAATTATATACATACGCAACATAGCGCACCTACATATATGGTAAACATGAAATGCTGTGTGCAGCCAACCTGAAATATATGCTTTTCACAAGTGACTAATACTGAACCAGTTTACACAAGTAAAAATTATTGAAAAAAAGTTAATACAATTCTTTAAATCAAGTTTTCGACATTGAAGTAAACACCAATCCCATTGTATTTAACCAGTCGTCGAACAACATATCAAAACTACCGTAAGTGCGTTGCGACTGGCGGTGGTTTTGTTATGTTGTTCGACGACTGGTTAAATTCAATGAGATTGGTGTTTACTTCAAGGTCGCAAATTTGATTTAAAGAATTTTTACCATCAGCCGCGCAATCAATTATTGTTAAAAGGTAATACTAGTTTGACATATAGTCTAAAAGGAATAAGTTACTTGCAATATCGATATAAACACCGACCCATTATGTAGATACATTTGTCAGTATAAACCAAGCATTTTTTAGTGTAGAAAATGTTATTCATCAAATAGACCGGTTTTGCCCGTATTTGGAACTTATCAAATACTTGTCATGGAAAGGCCTCAAACCCGGGCACGTCTGCTGTGGAATATTTTGCTTCAAACACTGAGCCACCCTGCCACACACTACACACAATTTGCAATAACATGTTGACGACGTTTCTTGGTTAGCCTTTCCTTTGAGTGGGACTTGTTCGGCATCCATTTAGACCTGAAGTTCCAACTAACCGTCCGCAATCTGTTATTGTAGAATAAAAACTACGCTACATGTGGAAGTGGCATTGAAATGAACATTTATCTAATTAAACGAAATTTGGTTGACCGGGCTGTTAAAAAAAAATTACTTCGTTCAAGGTTGCAAAGTTGATATAAACAACTGACCAATTATGCACAAAGATTTGTCAGTTTAAACTATGTTTTGTGTAGTGTAGAATTTGTCGTGGTCGGGGCTCAAACCTAGACATGTATGTTCTATAAGGATAGATTGGCAATGGTGATTTGTATCTTCAGGTCTAAATGGATGAAGCATGTTCTCCACCTAAAGGAGAGGCTAACCAAGAACCATTTGTTAGTTTATTAAAGAAAATTGTGTTAAGTATGCGGCAAGGTGGCTCGGTGGTTAGAGCACCAGATTTCGAGGCAGACATGCCAACGTTCGGGCTCTGTCCGCGGCAAATTATTCGCAGTATATGATGAGATCCAAATAAGGACGAAATCGGGTCTAATGGATGAATTTCATTTTCTACGCTATAACATAATAAGTTAATACTGACAAATGTATGTTCATAATGTGTCAGGATCGCAACCTTGATTAAAAAGTAATTGTTATCTTCGCTCGCGCAAGCAATGTTCGTTTTATTTACTATAATCAAGGTTGCGATCTTGATATAAGCATCTGACCCATTAATTACTGACGTAGCCAAGGTTCGTTTAATTATATAAATGTTCGTTTAATTATGTAAACTTGACAATTACCGTTAGAAAATAGCTTATCCATTATTGAAAAGTAGGATTTTCCATGATTCTTACGTTTTTATGCTGTTCGATTGTTATTAAAATCTTTCTTTAACGATGATAGCACTTTCATTGTAGAGGAAATAGCATATTAGCAATGAAATGTTCTAGAACAGTCATTACTATCTTTCCTATTCTATAGTGATAGATTTCATTTGGGAATTTGGAAATTCAGGATAAAACGAAACCAAATTTCCTCCACATGAAGGGAAATCTGGCACAAAGCATAAGTTGTTATATAACTGAAAATTGCAAGTAGAGCCTGGCTTTCGTGGCTCAGAGATGGAGTTACAAAACCCTGAATCAAATGTTCTACGGTTCAAGGCCCAGTCGCGACAGTTCTAGCAAGAACAGTCTACTTGGAGAATAAAATTAGCTGATTCACGCTGTTTAATTTATACTGATAAAATAAAGAATAAAATGAATTAATAAATAAACCTTTGTATAATTATATATATATATATTCATTGTACCCTTTTTATGTGCAAAAACAAAAAGAAATTTTATCAGATATAAGAAAATTTTCTTTCGCATGGTCTTCTCAAATATCTACTCATGAACATATCTTTATATATAAATTGGAAAGCAAAACAAGATAGAAATATGTGAACTTAGAGAGAGTGTGGAAAATAGAAACCAATCAAATTGCGTGCGTCACATCCAGTTCAAACTCAATGCTTGTACGTGCTTCTTCTGCTTACATAAATCCGGAATAAATAAATCTGCAAATCGGAATACACGTCTGGTATTGCGCAACACATCATCGAAACAACGCACGTGTGTTCTCCAGACGTAGCATTCAAAGTAATTACTAAATGCAGAAACAAAAGGGAGCTAGCCACATACGAAGCCTTATGAATAAACAAATTGCAGCCGGATTTATGTAAGCAGAAGAAGCACGTACAAGCATTGAGTTTGAACTGGATGTGACGCACGCAATTTGATTGGTTTCTATTTTTCACACTCGCTTTGTTCACATATTTCTATCTTGTTTTGCTTTCCAATTTATATATAAAGATATGTTCATGAGTAGATATTTGAGAAGACCATGAGAAAGAAAATTTTCTTATATCTGATAAAATTTCTTTTTGTTTTTGCACACAGGAAGGGTACAATGAATTTTATTAAAGCTCGCATTTCAAAAGAATATATATATATATATATATATATATATATATATATATATATATATCCTGAGGTCTTCAAGGACATCATTTTAAACCATTTACAAATGTATGTGTATATACATAAGAAATAATTTTTTTTATTAATTAATTAATTTATTTGTATATTTATAAAATATTTTATTGCAGGATAATATTATACTAATGTTGTCACTATAAAATAAGCATTATACAGGGCAGCAAATAGAATTCATCCATTTACCTTTAAATGATGAATCTCATTGCGAAATGTGCTGTCTTTCTTGTTGTGGATTTGACCAAATTATTCCAGTGCGGGACAATTGATAGCACTCTTAGGTCGGTAAAATCTTGAATTTTAATCATTCCAGGTGCTCTGATTATTGGCCTCGATTGATGGGTTCTCAATTGTCCCTTCTTTTTTAAGCCTTCCATCAGCTGATTGTCGGAAAATGACGTTGGAACAAGATTTTCCATTGTTCTTTTCCCAATATTTCGAGACATCATTTCCAGTCTCATCTTTAGGGTTGACACAATACGCACAGGAGTAAAACACAACTTGTGGCAAATGTCTTGTTCCAACGTCATTTTCAGACAATCAGCTGATGGAAGGCTTAAAAGAGAAGGGACAAGTGAGGACCCATCAATCGAGGCCAAAAATCAGAGCACCTGAAATGATCAACATTCAAGATTTTACCGACCTAAGAGTGCTATCAATTGTCCCGCATAAGAAAAATGCGGTCAAATCCATATTCATTTACCTGTTTCATCCTTATGTGGAACACATCTGATACTGACTAGTATTTAACAGACAGGTCTCAAACCGGAGGAGCTTTGATTCGGATTCCATGAACTTATCCAATATGCCGTGCCAAACACTACACGAAACATTAAGTCTATTTCCAAATTATGCTTTTGTTAGCCTTACCTTTGGGCGGAATCTATTTTGAATTGAATAATCATGTTAGTTCAACTATTAACAGAAGGTAGAATCAAAATAAGCATGAACGTATCCGGAGTAGTTAGAACATCAGCTCTTTTGAGACTCCAAATTTGTTTCAGCTGAACAAATGGCTGACAGAGAAACGTAAATTTGTGTATGATTCGAATTTACACATAGTGTACGGCTTGGGTAACACAGTAGATTGTCTCAGACACTCGAAGCAAATGGGCCACCGTCTGCGGCAAATTCTGAGTAGCACTTGACAAAATCCAAATAAAGACTACAACACTCGACTGGATGAATTGCCTTTGCTATTTAGTGCAATGTTTAATTTGTACTGAAAAAAATATTACCTAAATCCTGTCGTTAATCTTCAAATCAAATATATTCTCCAACAGGCATGGTGTTTAACAAAGTGTAATGGACGGCCGCTTGAGTTAAGAAATTAAATCTCGATGGTCCCTGTACGCCTGTCAAATTCCCGTGAAATGCGATCTCTCATGTATTTGGGTGGGATGTGCAGATAGTCCCTGGTCGAGGCCTCCTTCGAATTGGTTTGACAAGTTCGGCATTGAGGATTATGTGTGTGGCGGGTGTTACTCAAATATCTTATTTCAGACTTGTGTCACACACGCACAGCTTCTTGTCACATTGTAAGCGATGGTTCACTTAGCATCGTGTTTGTTGTATAATGACAGCTCCAGAGTGGCTGGTCAAAGCTTCAGATTTTTTTTATATCGCAAATAGGTACTACCTAAAGGAAAGTCTAGCCAGAAAGATATGCTAGCGCATGACTTCCCATTGCCCATAAGATGCGGCTTGGCTAGCGCGGTAGATTGAGGCTGAGAGCCGCGTAGCAAATAGGCCAACGTTCGCGGCCTGTCAGCGGGAAATTCTAGATAGCACTTGACATATTCCAAATAAGGTATAAAACGCTCGACTGGATGAATTGCATGAGCTTCCTGAAATAATGTTAATTTTACACTGGCAGCATATCTATAATAAAAATCCTGCCATTATGCTTCTATTGGGTTCATGTTTAATTCTTTGTATAGCATAACATAGTTCATTTAACCAAGCAACTGTTTAAGAAAGTGGAAAATCTTTCATTATAAGTTTAAAAACGTGGCTATGGAATGGTTGCACACACCTGAAACTAGCAGTGACGACTACTTAAAACAAAATATGCAAATTTTACGTAAGCTGCCAACTGCCTAGATAGCTTCATTATTCTTGTTCTGCAAAAATTCCGTTTAAGCAAAGTGTCTCTGATACTATTTCGAATAAACGCATTATGTCAGATTTCATAATTCTATAATTAATGCAACTTGATCACAATCAAGTGTGTATTAGATGCGCACCTAGCCACACATTAGTTCAACTATGACCAGAAGGATAAACCAAATACAGCATGAACGGAAAGTATATTTTTTTGCAAATTCGCTTCGTGCTTACTGGCAGCTCGTCAGTAAGAGCCGGTATTACACCTTTTATTCACCATATATTTTGGTGAAGTATGTGGGAAAACGAGGACAGTAAAATCTCCTTTATGAATTTGTAAACCTGCAGTAGTGATGCTAGGTTCCTATTGTCTTCGACATTGCGATTTCACAGCCAACTCACCGTATAAAATATATATGCCAAGACAGGAAATGGTACCAATCAATATGGATATTGTGTCAGTACCTAAAACCAATAGTCTGATTGTCGAGTCGGTACATGGCACCAACATAATTGATTGCAATATATGCTAAAGTTATGCAAATTAAGAATTACAACAATTTTTGAAAACATGTTACTCGAACAAATCCATACACTCTGGCCTTCATCGATAGCAGTTATCACATTTTGTGGTAATCGTGACATCATTCAATTAAATATATAACAGTCAGATACTGTTTTTGGCGGAGAACTACAATATATATATATATATATATATATATATATATATATATATATATCCAATTGTGTATTAGGTGCGCAGCACCTAATAGATTGTACCGTCCTAATTTCTCACATTCCTCACCAAAATATATACTGGGTAATGGGCGTAATACCGGCTCCAACAGAAGAGTCACCAGTAAGGACAAAAAGTATGTGCACGAGATTATAATTTCCGTTTATGCTTTATTTCATTTATCCTTCTGGTCATATTTGAACAAATTTTTTATTAGGTGTGCAACACCTATTTCACAATTGTATATATAAATTATTTCTCAGCCACAAACAGTATCTAACGGTAATAAAGAATGTCTTTATTTGATTATGAAAATGAAAGCTTACTAAATGGTGTCGAATGGCTTTTATGCTGTGCCGAGCAAATAGGTTTAAATTTTGGGTCTCTTAAATTCATTTTATTTGCAATTTGAATTTAAAATTTAAGCTCTGAACACAAAGTTATGTTTGCATTTAACTCATGACAGCAAATAGGTGGACGAATCCATGTAAATTAATATGGCTCCAAACTAGGCAGAATTACGTGATTTAATGAAAAACGGCAAATTGCGCGTGTTTGCCGGAAAAGGCGACAGAAATGAAAGCAAAACCTACATAAATCGGTAGGTTTAGTCGCCACACTTCGGTTATGAAATCATTTACCGCATTGAAATCGTTTCAAAGGGTAAATATAGGAAGTAACCAGTTGTTCTTAAAAAGTTTTAAAGTTATTTATTATCTTGCATAACAGGAAGTATGAATGATTAAAATCGGCTAATTATTTTATTGAATCGACATTTTGGATATTGTTAAATGCGTAATTTTGAATTTATTTCTCTCTCTCTCTCTATATATATATATATATATATATATATATATATATATTTATATATATGTATATCTTGATAATGTCCATTATCCTTGAATATTATATTTTATTTTTCATTATGAAGCGAACACACGTTTATTAACAGAGTGGATATTGGCCATATATTTCGAGAATATTAAGCTTCATCCTACATTCTTTTATTCACATGCATCCTAGATTTTTATTTGATTTTCTGGGTGGCAACGAGTTTGACTTTCAGTTTTACTTCTAATTTTTGTTTGGAATGAGTTTTTACGTGTATATGTGTATGTGTTTGCGTGTGTTTGTGTGCATTTATGGATCATTCTCGTTGTATTGCAGAGTGATGTCTGAGATCAAGACATTTTGTATTGATGGATTGAGTTTTAATAAATTTTTCGCGTTGTTAAACAATCATTGATTTGCGCGGATGGTGGTAAAAATTATTTAAATCAAGTTTACGAGCTCGAAGTAAACATAAATGGCATTTTATTTAACCAGTCGTGGAACAACATAGCAAAACTACCGTCTGTCAAATGTACTAAAAATCTTTCGACCTTCCATGATCATCATCAGAGTACAAGAGAAAACTGTCTAGCGAGGATCAAACCACAATATATATAAATGATAAGCAGAATTAGATATGCGGCTCTCACTTTTAGTAGTCTTACATACATTATACTAGAATAGAAATGTGTGGCCGAAGTTTCCTGTCAAATAGAACGTAGAGGTGAGAGTCGTAGGTCTAATTTTACTTTACATATATATAAATTGCGGTTTCCCCGAATTTCGTATTTCATTTCGCCTTGTTTCTCAATTTTGGTCTGTTCCCTTGGTAACAGCGAAGAGTGTGCGGATTGTAGTGTTGAATGCTCATCTAGTTGCTGTTGAACGTTTGTTGAGTCTTGTCTAGTGGGTGTTTGGCCTTTCCTCGAGGCTAGTAAATTGTTGTTTGATTTTGTGATTCGTGGCTAGTGGATTAAAATATCATGTTGATAAGACTTTTGAATGTTTAGGCTTGTTGGTTGCTTTAAAGTAATTCATATATATAATAATTTTACAAATTTTCCTTATATAGAATTGAGAAATTATTTAAATTGGCTAGGTGAACCGTTTCAAATAAATGATCGGAGAAAGCTGATTTCTCTGACAGTGACAGGATGGTTTAAATCAATTTCTGCGGTTAATGTTGTTGGATTCTATTGAGCAATCGCTTCTTCGTAAGTTCAATGTATATGCTACCACACATGCATTAGGATTTGTAGATTATTAATGAGTAAGAGAGAAATCAGATCAAAAAGTCAAAACCCGTCGGAATAAATACCACATGATTGTATGACAAACCAAAATCTCATAAAATCTTGACAACCTCTGTAACTCCAAGATCGCAACCCATTTTGTTAATGATCAATGCACCACAGCATAAACCAGGTAAATTTCTCTACAAACTACTTAAAACTTTTCGAAATATCATTAACACGCACACCACCAAGAACTCTTTTGAGAAAGCAGATGAACTGATGGGAAAGCACGTCCTAAGAAACAAAATGATCTCGCTTGAAATTTCATCCTTATCTACGAACATTCAAGTTGCAAACACAACGACGATTTTGTGTGACTTGATTCAGAATGAGTTTCAAGATTTTCTTATAGACACCAATAATTTCAAAGAACTCACATTAACATGTAGACAAACGTGCAATTTACATTTGAATGTAAATATTACTGTACTGATGTACTATTAAAGAAAGAAATTAATGGTAAATTAAACAGAACAATTTACCATAAACCAACATGGTCTGCACAGTATTTGCATTACAGCAGTTTTGTGCCATTTCAATATAAATTATCAACAGTTCGTGGTTGCTTTTCAAGAATTGACAGGTTGGTTAGTCAAGATTCTAAAGAAAATGAATATAATAAAGCAATTAACGATTTAATGTCTAATGGCTATCCCAGACAATTAATTGAATCAATTATTAAAAGGGGAATTAAACAGAAACAGACGTATTATGGGCCAGAAAAGAAAACAGTCTACCTAAACATCCCATTTAAGGGGATGCAGTTTCCCGAATGGCACAAAAGAAAGTTGAAGCAGCATTGACACGCACATTTAATGCAGCCAAACTACGAGTGTTATTTAGGGTAACACACTTGCCTTTACCAGCAATCAAAGAGAAACAGCCGTTAATGTCGATATCAAATATTATTTACCAATATACATGCGCAATTTGTCGATCAACTTACGTAGGCCGATCGACCAGACGGTTAATTACTCGAATGAGAGAACATTGCAACTTGAACGCCTGTTTTAAATCAAATGGTGAATACACGTCTGCTATTGCGCAACACATCATCGAAACAACGCACGTATGTTCTCCAGACGTAGCATTCAAAGTAATTACTAAATGCAAAAACAAAAGGGAGCTAGCCACATACGAAGCCTTATGGATAAACAAATTGCAGCCGGATTTATGTAAGCAGAAGAAGCACGTACAAGCATTGAGCTTGAACTGGATGTGACGCACGCAATTTGATTGGTTTCTATTTTCCACACTCTATCTATGTTCAAATATTTCTATCTTGTTTTGCTTTCCAATTTATATATAAAGATATGTTCATTAGTAGATATTTGAGAAGACCATGCAAAAGAAATGTTTCTTATATCTGATAAAATTTCTTTGTTTTTGCACACAGGAAGGGTACAATGAAATATTACTGTCAATTCAATGGTTTAGCTATGGAAAACTGCATACGACTCCTCATCGAAAATGTTGACATACACCATCTTAATTAAACAAGTTTAAAAAACATAATTTATCAGTGCACAATCTGCAATAAGGAATGCAAATGAAATATTATTGTTCATTTCAAACGCAGCCGACAAGCCCGAAATCCTCATGCTGGCCAATTTTGCAGCTCCAGACATCAAATTCACTACTGTCAATCACACGAACTTACGCGTTTCAAACATTCAGGATCATCATCAGAGTACACACACACACACACACACAAATATATATATATATATATATATATATATATATATATATATATATATAGGTATATATATATAGGTAATAAAATTAAAAAATCAATGATTGTGCAGGTGGTGGTAGCAGTTCTTGAAATCAAGTTTGTGAGCTTGTAATCTACACCAATCCCATTTTATATTTAACCCGTCGTCGAACAACATTGCAAAATTACCGTCCGTCACACGTACTGACGCATTTCGAACTTCCATCGCAATCAATATTGTACGACGGCAAACTGACTGGCGAGGATCAAACCGCAATGCATGTATATGGAAAGTACCATTAGATATGCGGCTCTCACCTCTAGTAGTCTAGCATGCATTGTACTCTACTGACGGTAGTTTTGGCTATGGTTTTCGACGACTTGCTAAATACAAAACACGATTGGTGTTTACATCAAGCTCGCAAACTCGATTTTAAGAATTGTTACCACCACCCGCGAAATCATTGAACTAGAAACTTATCCTTCTGATTTGCTCTTTAAGCATCATAATATAAATGTATTGATACATTTTACAGAAGCACAGAAGAAGACAATTCAAATGAAAAGAGTTTGTGAATTAGAGAAATGTCCAACCATTTACAAGCATCAGCTGCAATTCAGGCCAAGATCTCGTTCATGCTTTGTATATTTTGTAAACACGGAACACCTGAACAATAGAAAACTTATTTGAATTATTGCATTTATTAACTATCTTTATAGTAATAAATGTTGAATATGCAAGGTTTGAATAACTTGATGCTCAAAGACAGACGTGTACTCGTAATCCGATTTAAAACATGAGTTTAAATTGCAATGATCATTAATTGTAATTCAGACCTTCGGTCACTCGGCCTAGATAAATTGGCCGATATTTGAAACTTATCAATTGATAAATACCGTTTGATGTTGACAGGTTTAGTGGTTTTTCTTTATTTTTTGGCGAAGAGAATTTCCATAGCTATTCCAAAATTTCACGCCATAACTACATTAAATTGACACCGTAAGGCCGTCTCCACCAGTTTTTTATTCTGCAAACAGCGCTTTGCTTACTTATTATTCTAATAACCGAATCAATCAATTGATCAGATTAGCTATTGAACGTTGGGTCATTTCTTGATTTATTATATTAGTCACCTTATATAATTGGCCTAACCAGTTTCCCCATGGCATGAGCCGTTTATTATTTGTATATTGAAATGGCACATCACGGCTAGAATGACAATATTGTGCAGGAAGTTTGCATATTATACAAATCAACATAAAGAAATATAACAGATGAGTTTCAATAGAAATTATTTGTATAACTTCTATTCTTCATAATGAAGCCAGTGTACGTATTTTACTTTTCAGTGCCCCACTAGTAAATCTGGCTATCTATAAATTCCACGCCTATTAACATTTAAATTAGTCTTAATTATTAGTAAAAATTTCAACTTGAGAGGTGTTTTGTAATCTTTAAACTTACATTGAACCTCTTGAAATGTTTCAGTGTCTTTGGTTTTAAATTACCCTAAGCGAAATTCCCAATCTTTTTGTAAATCAATGTAGCTGTTTTAACTTTTTAAAAATTCACTAAAAATGTATTTAACGCATGTGTTACTTTTTTCATCGTTGGTAAAATCCAAAAAGCCATTTGAAAGGAAAAGATTTTCGAAAAACTAGATTAAAGTTGTGTACCTTCAGCCAATTTATTGAGATGGACAACAGTCTCGAGGTATCTAGCCAGCAGCACAACACAATCATTTATTTACTAAACTTACAGGTAATGACGAATGCAACCCAATCAGTAACTTTTCCCTATTCTATACCAGCAGTGATTCTGCTAGATTGTACTTCATAGCCGTAATCCTTGGTACCACTTACATCCCGAAGGCACTAAAAAAGAAGCATTACGTCAATGAAAATTATACCTCTGCTTGCATAGTTCCGGCTTCAATTTGTTTATCCATAAAGCTTCGTATGTGACTAACTTTCTTCTATAATTACATTTATTAATTATCCTAAACGTGCGAGATTTCAACGATGTGCTTCGCAATTGCAGAAATGTGTTCTCCATTTTATTTAAAACAGGCTTTTTAATTGCAATTTTCTATCATTCGAGTAATTAACCGTCTGATCGATCGGCCTACGTAAGTTGGCCGACAACTTGCGCGTGTATATTGGTAAATAATGTTTGATGTCGACTTTAACGTCTTTTTCTCTTTCATTTCTGGTAAAGGCAAGTGTGCTACCTTAAATAAGATTCGTAATTTAGCTGCAATAAATGTGCGTGTTTATGCCGCTTCAACTTTCTTTCTTGCTATTTGGGAAAATGCTCCTCCTTTAAATAGGATGTTCATGTAGACTACTCACTGTTCTGGTTCGAAATTCGTCAATTTCTGTTGATTTCCCCTTTTAATAATTGATTCAATTAATTGTCTACAATAGCTATTAGACATTAAATCGTTTATTGCTTTAGTATATTCGTTTCCTTTTGAATTTGGACTAACCAACCTGTCAATTTTTAAAAAGCAACCACGAACTGTTGATAATTTATATTAAAATGGCACAAAACTGCTGTAATGCAAATACTGTGCAGACCAGGTTGGTTTGTGGTAAATTATCTATTAAATTTACATTTAGTATCCTTCTTTAATAATACACCTAAGAAAGACAGACAACAATCTTTCTCGTTATCTGACGTGAAAGTGATATTCTTATGCGCTTTGTTGAAACATTGAAGCAATGATCGTGATTGCGATCTGTTCTTAAGTACGAGGTAAATATCATCCTAGTACCGTCTATATTGAGCACAGTTACTTATGTCACTATTTAATGATGTGTTATCTAGATGCCAAAAAATCCCAGCCACCACTAGAGATAGGAGGCTCCCCCTTGCCACACCATCAGTTTGTTTGTAGATGCTTCCTTTAAAACGAAACCGTACGTCTTTCGTGCATAATAAGGTAAGCTTACGTAGAATGTGACCTGGCACCGGCAATGGTAGTATGTCGTGTTCTACCGTTTTGACTATAATGTCAAGCTCGCAAACTTGGTTTAAATAGTTGCTACCACCACCCGTGCAATCAATTATTGTTAAATTATAATGTCAATGGTTTCATCAATTGGAACATTTATAAACAAAGACGCAACATAAATATACCATAATCTTGTTTTTAACATTTATATCATGAATTCTATTTACAAACTTAAAAGAATCGGCAAATGAATAAATATATAGTAGTTTGCACAATGGTTTCAGTATGCAAACGAACTGTGTTGCCAATGCCTGATACGGAGAATTGACCATTGATAATATTGATCTCATAGGACAACCTCTTTTGTGTTTTTGGTAATCCGCACATTATTGGTGTAAATGACCCAACCGGCTTGAGCATCTGTGCAGTGGCCTCATCAATTAAACCGAAATTTGTGAATATATTAATTTCATTTATTAATTTGCGCTCCACCTTGTCTATTTCATCTGATTTATTGAATAGACGCGTTAATTGTGTGTTATCACTAAGCACGTTTTCCTTTTTTATGTAGTAGGATTTGTCAGTCACCCTTTCCTTTATCAGCCTGCAGTATTTTGATGTCTGCATTTCTGCTGATATTCTTAAAGCCATTTATATGTTGCTTTGTCAATGAATGCTGGTCTGTGCATTTGGACGATTTCAAATGTGAAGCCTCGTCAACTAAAGTAGCCTTGAATCAAATTTTATAATCAATACTTGTAGGTTCTAAGTCGACATTCTTGCTTTATTATTGGGAGGGGGAAGTAGAATTTATTTTTAACCTCAGTTTTTATTAATTTATGAAATTGCCTCTCAACTTCACCCCGGTCTTGGGTGTCTTCTAAAAGAAATATATCGCATGTCAATATTTTTCAAATAAGTCACTTCTGCTGCTACATCGATTACTGTTTACAGTAGTAGCTTTATTGTTATTTACAAGGATTTAACTTCATAAAGTCAGATTTTTCATCACCATGCGTCAATACACAGTTGAATTTCGCAGGGAATTTAAAATTGGAAAATTATTTTTCGGGGCTATTTTGCGTTTATCCTTTCCCACCGATTCTAGCGCAGTGCGTAAGCAGAATAGCTAAATGTTTTTCCTTTGTTGCAAGTTTATATAAATTTAAGTAAACAATAATTTTTCTTTTTAGCTATATATATATATATATATATATATATATATATATATATATATATATATATATATATATATATATATATGCAATATAAAAATTCGAACAAAGGAATAGCATTTTTTTAAATGACAAGCATACATTGTGCTAATATCTAGTGCAGAAAGTCTATTGTTGTGCCTTTTATAATACCAATTTAAATCAATTTTTTCATCTTGTATTATGTGTAGCGCACCTTGTAATAAATTATTTCAAATAGGACCAGACGGATAAACCAAAGACAGCATGAATGGAAAGTATAATCTCATGCACATTCGTTTCGTGCTTACTGGCGACTCATCAGTAGGAGCCGGTATTACGCCCTTTACCCACTATATAGTTAGGAGAGGAATGTGGGACAATAGGACTGTGTAATCTCCTATAAAAATGTGCGTACTAGTAGTAGAAATTTAACTTAATATAAAGCCTTCGACAATGCAACTTGGCATCCACCAGGCTATATTTAATATATACCGAGCCTGTAACTGTTACCAACACTATGATTGCCGAGCCGTTACATGTTGCCCGAACGATGGATTTCATGATATGCTACATTTTATCAAAAATGAGAATTACAACTTCTTCTGAACGTCTGGCTTTGTTCGATACAGTATGTTGCAGAGAAATAATATATTTGCAATGTTGTATTAGTTGTTACGCACCCAATAAAATAGTAGTTAAAAAGGACCAGTAGGATAAAATAAGATAAGCATGAATTTAGGGTATCAGATAATATGCAAATTCGTTTCCTGCTTAATGGCGACTCACCATCTTAATCCAAATAATAAATCTATATTTTTTGTTATTCTTCCACCATTTTCTTGTGTGGGACAATTAATAGCACTCATAAGTCAGTAATTTATTGAATTCTTTGCATTTCCAGATGCACCGATTTTTGGTCTTGAGTGATAGGTTCTCAGTTATCCTTTAATTTTGAAACCCTCCATCAGCTGCTTGTCTGAAAATGACCTTGAAACCAGATTTTCAGAATTTTTCCCGAATTTTCTGGATTTTATTTCCAGTCCCATCTTCAGGGTTGACATCATAATCACAGGATAAAAACTTGTAGCAAATATGGTATCATAATTCAAAACAGATCTATTTATATTAATTTTAATTGCTAACGTATTTTTATTTTCTGCCCATATATCCGATCTTCATACTTATTCTCTTATACTCACAAGTATACACAAAAATTCATAAAATCTGGTTTCAACGTCATTTTCGGACAAGCAGCTGATGGAGGGTTTCAAAACAAAGGGACAAATGTGAACCCATTAATAAAGGCCAAAAATCGGTGCACCTGGAAATGTAAAGGATTCAAGAATATACCGATCTACGAGTGCAATCAATTGTCTCATTCAAGAAAATGGCGGAAGGATAACAAACAAGAAGGACAACACTGCGCAATATACATCAACATTTAAAATATTTAATTATTTAAGTATAATGTGAGGTTTTGTTATATATATACGTTTTCAGTATAAACGAAAAATTAAATAACATAACAATTCCTCAACTACATCGATTTCATTCTTATTTTGGCACTCATATAGAGATTTTCAGTAATGCTACAGTCGTAGCTCGTACCACTTAAAAACTATTTTATTTAAGCTACGAATCACAAAAAAGTTTCAATTATATTCGAAATTATGCTTTTTGTTAGCCCTACCTATACGTGATAACTTCCAACATAAAAATCCAACTATCTATTTCTTGATGTTTCGTTTTAGAATAACCACCATGCCACCTGCAAAACATAGTCAGTTATATATTACAGCTAAATACTGTTTGTTACGGAGAATTAATATATCTGTAAGTATGTATTAGGTGTTGCGAACCTAGTAACAAATTAGTTCAGTTGTGACCAGAAGGATAAACCAAAGGCAGCATGAACGGAAAGTATAATCTCATGCACATTTATACATACTTGCATAGTGAGTTATAGTTTTATTACGTACACGTTGTCAGTATGAACTAAACATAGCATAATATATCAAATGCATTTCATCAAATATGCCGGTTTAGTATTTATTGGGATCTTATCCAGTACACTTTACTATGTACTTATAAATCTATAAACATAAAAACATATATATATATATATATATATATATATATATATATATATATATATATATATATATATATATATATATATATATATAGAAAAGATAGGTAGATTAATAATCAGAGTAATTGACATTACAACTTAGACACCTATTCGATACGAATTGGCGAATAAACTTCTTAAATTGCGCAACTCATCATCGAAACCTCGCACGTCGGTTCTCCAGATGCGGATTTTAAGATAATCATTAAATGCAATAGCAGAAATAAGTTAGCTCAGTGGATAAAAAACATCCGGATTTATAGTAGCAGAAAAAAAATTGTGGGTATTGATCTTGACCTGTAGGCGAAAAACAAATTTCATTCGTCATTCCCTTATTTCTCTTAATTTCCCCTTGTTTAAATTTTATATTTTTTCACTTTCAATATATATATATATTCCACAGCGGTAAATTAAACATTTGAAACATATTTGATAAATACAAGCTGAATTCCAATTGTATTTTTTCTGCTTAAAAATGTTTCTACATCCTTGGACAGATGTCCTTTCATTTCACCCATCATCATAAGTTAACAAATATAAACTAATTTTAAAAATATGTTGGTAAGAAAAGCCAAGAAATAACATTAATTAAGGATTATCATTCCTAACAGTATCTACAGCCAAAATTCTGGATTCATTTGTGATGTTTTCGTTCATCCAATCGTAACACTACATTTGTCATAACCTATCACATCTAGGTTCTGCCGATTATAAAATTGCGCACTGTGAGCTACTTCTCTTTCATAACGACATACAATGTGCCATCGTCTTTATTTTGAACGTCTCGGAAATTACTGGGTTTGTCGTACTTTCGGAGATGTCTGCCAAATTTAAAAATTTGTTGGTGATGTTTTTATTCCAATCCAGCTTGGTTTCTTTTTTTAATTATAATTTTGCACATTTAATCTATGATTAAGATTACTAATTGTGATGGTGTGAAAGCCAGAAGCATTTTTCAGATTTTACCTATTATAGAACAGAAAAATTTCTACTACCGACAACGTGATCTGTGAGTGATATATGTTCACAAGTTGTTGATTTTTGAACAGGAGCTGTGCCTCACTCTAATAATTTTCCAGGAATATGCTGATTTGTTCTTGTTTTAAGTCAAATTTCGATCTGCTGATATACGAGACGTCGCTTTGGCAACTTGCGAAGGCTGCCCGTTAGCGGGTGCCTGGTCTGTTATGTTTTCCTGGCACATTTTTGTACCGGGTAGGCGGAGTAGTGCTGATTGGTATGCCAATCAGGCTTGCTGTTCGGCTATCATTAGTGCTAGGTATAATAAGCTCGAGGAGTCGCTTTGGCGACTTCCGAAGGCCGTCCGTTAGCGGGTGCCTGGTATGTTGTGTTTTACTGGCACATTTTTGTGCCGGGTAGGCGCAGTAGTGCTGATTGATATGCCAATCACGCTTGCTGTTCGGCTATCATTAGTGCTAGGTATAATGAGCTCGAGGAGTCGCTTTGGCGACTTTCGAAGGCCGCCCGTTAGCGGGTGCCTGGTCTGTTGTGTTTTCCTGGCACATTTTTGTGCCGGGTAGGCAGAGTAGTGCTGATTGATATGCCAATCACGCTTGCTGTTCGGCTATCATTAGTGCTAGGTATAATGAGCTCGAGGAGTCGCTTTGGCGACTTTCGAAGGCCGCCCGTTAGCGGGTGCCTGGTATGTTGTGTTTTCCTGGCACATTTTTGTGCCGGGTAGGCGGAGTAGTGCTGATTGGTATGCCAATCACGCTTGCTGTTCGGCTATCATTAATACTAGGTATAATGAGCTCGAGGGGTCGCTTTGGTGACTTTCGAAGGCCGCCCGTTAGCGGGTGCCTGGTATGTTGTGTTTTCCTGGCACATTTTTGTGCCGGGTAGGCGGAGTAGTGCTGATTGGTATGCCAATCACGCTTGCTGTTCGGCTATCATTAATACTAGGTATAATGAGCTCGAGGGGTCGCTTTGGTGACTTGCGAAGGCCGCCCGTAACAATTTGTATGCTGACATACTGTTTGTTGCAGTAAGTGTTGAAAATTGTGTATAGGTAATGGTGTGGATGTCACGGAGAGATGTAGGTGTGTTAAACACAGCTCTCACATTTATACATTAAATCAATTTTGCAAGCTTGATATAAGCACCAATCCCATCGTATAAAATAGGCAAACAATTGGCTGTCACACGTACTGACGTGTTTCCGTCTTCCATGATCAGCATTAGAGCACGTCAGCAAACTAACAAGCGAGGATCAAACCGAAATGCATATATAAGAAGGGCAAAGTCGGATATGCGAATCAAACCTCTAATAGTCCTACATATGCTGTACATGATTGCTAATGTGGGCTACAAAATTTCTATGTAGTCACGGATTTACCTATCTTAAGCAATCGCTATATGTATATAATTTACACAATTAAACAATCATTGGTTGTGCGGAGGTGATAAAATTGCTTTAAATCAAACTTTTAACACCTTCCGCGCACTCAATGTTGTTGTTTAATTCTCACATTTACTGAAGAAAACTGAGCATTAGTCACTGGAATTACAATTCTTTTGAACATTTCAAGCGTAATATCACTTCCAAAGAGCAAATTCAACGTCATTTTGAGGTGTTTTGCTTTCATCTAGATTGGTTTCCATTTTTTAATGTTTTCTCAAACTATATTCGATAGAGCCATCTGAATAACCATAATTCTGCAGCGTTTCGCAACCAGGGTTTAGTTTAAATTCAATGTTTTTGTCAATGAGTCCTGTGTATTCGAATGCCAAAATTGGTTATGAGGTAACTCTTTTTAAGCTCTTTAGGGAGCTACTAGAAAAATGAATATACTGTTCCGTCCATCTTGATGTCTTGTGACCCGAAATTGAGATTTTACCTTCTCCACTAATCGTTATGCCTACATCTAGAAACGACAGATCGCTGTCTTTTCCGTCTAATGTCACCTGGATTGCTTGGTCGACTTTGTTTATAAGATGTAGTAGTACATTTTTATCTTCATTTTTACAACGATTATGAGACTATATTTCTCGTAAATTACGTACATATGGGCTCCATATAGTAAATGATTTAAATCCAGTTGTGTCTATGTGGTGCATAAATATTTTTACTAAGACCGGTTAAAAATGTGACATATTTGACTGCGCCACAAAGTTTAGTACACCGGAGGATAAAAAAGGCTCGAAAAAAATAAATCAGCGTCTTTCTCAAAATTTATCAAAAATGAGTGCAGATCTTGCACAAAAAATAAGCCATTTGTGAACAGATATTAATCACAGGTCACGTTGGTTGGCAGTAACCAGTTTCCGGTTGTCACCAAGGTAATATCCTCCTACCTTTCGAAACTATCGCAATAAATAAACCTAATATTTGCTTAAACGTGCAACAAAAAATCAAAAATAATTCAAGCTGGATTGATAATGAAACATCATCAACAAACATTTAAAAGAAACAGACGTGTCTCAAAATGCGACGCACACAGAAAAAAGTGGACACATTAAACATGAAGGTGATTATACAACATATGGCTTTACGAAAAAGAAGTAGTCTAAATTACGTAATTTAAAGCTAGACATGCACAGTTATGTTTGGATGGATGAAAATACTACTAACGGATCCAGAATATTGGCTATAGATACTCATAGAAATGAAATATATTAATATTTCTACATGAAATATGGATAGTCTTATATATATGTAACATATATATATATATACGTTTATTTGTAGAAAAAACGGTTCTTGTATTTGCTAAATGGCTTTGTACATGGGGAGGGTAATGCAGATTATATGTTTGCAGTATAAGGCAAAAATTAGAGAAAAATTGCAAATGCAATTTACTAGAATAGTTTCTTACACATTAAATCCTCCTTAGTAGTATTTAGGACAGCAGTTGACGAGGTTTGACCACGGAAATATTTCCCCTGGAATCATGCAACACTTTTTTTCGCTAACGAAATTGCCTATTGTACGTAATAATGCATTGTGTATTTGATACATCTTCCATTAATGTGGAACCTTGTGGATTGCGGTTTTGATCTAATGTTCCAAATAAATATTCCCTGTCAGCCAATATTGAATTAGACCCAAAATATAGAATTGGACCGCATAAATATTGTTATTAACTAAATACTAAATTATATACATATATATACATACTATATATATATATATATATATATATATATATATATATATATATATAAAAACTCGTTTGGAATGCGAACCTCACTAAATTGATATTACCATTCCCATGCATCATAATAACGAGAATTTTATCCTAATATTATTTCGTTTTAACGTTGCACATCAGGTGTGCGGAATACTCCATATATATATATATATATATATATATATATATCTATTATCACAGTAACTAAAGCAAATGTGCTCTAGTTCAACTCCTGCTCGCGATAAATTTTGGACCGTATTTTAATAATTTCCAATAAGGATGAAACCGTTCCTTTAGATAAATTGTCTCCGCTATCTGCCGCTGTTTTTGAAGTTTATAACGACAACATATGAATAATCAAAAGCATGCCATCAGAATTCATTTATATGTACACATAGATGCATATAAATAAATAAATAAATAAATAAATAAAAAAAATTCCAATGAATAAATGTGCATATGGCATAGCCAAAAAATTATTAATTGTGTGGGTTATGACGCCAACTGTTTAAATAATATTTGCAAGCTTGACGTGAAGGCCAATCCAATAAACTATATTTTACTGTAAACTAAGCATTGTATAAGGTTGCAAACTAAATCAATCCAGTTCCTATTGGACACTCTTCAAGTACTGTCACGGACGGGGCTCCAAACCGGAGCACATATGCTCTAGAGTCTGTGACTCTATTTACTTCGCCATCTTTCCTCACATTACACACACAAACTTCCCCTATACATTAGCTTATGTAGTTGGTCCGTCTTTTCTTCAGGTGGAGCCTGTTTAACAATAATTTTGACCTAAAGTTCAAATAAGCTACTCCAAATCTTTTATTATCGATCAGATACCGAGTTACATGGAGTAGTAATATTGAATTAAAATGTATACAATTAACCAATGATAAATTACACGGATGATGCTACCAATAACTTAAATCACGACTGGAGCTTGATATAAATACCAATCCTATTAAATGTACAATTTTTCGCATAGATTAAGCATTGTACAAGTTGAAAAAGACAATTATGAACAGTACTTGACGAGTTCTCAATAAGGAGCAAACCGGTCTACTGGATGAATTGTCTTTGCTACTTCATACAATGCTTAGTTTACTCGGAAAAATATATGTATAATGGAATTGGTATTTATATCAGCTTTACAGTCTTGATTTGCAGAATAATATGCCAAAGCTGTTTAGTCGAGATAACATTTGAAAATGATATATTTGAATAAGTAATCTCAAATTAAACTAAGTTGGACTTCTTCCTAATGCAACAAATATAAGTAACGATTGATTTTTCGACTCGACGTTCATGCTAACGCTCTACTTTTTAATAATAAATTTCTGTCAAGAACATCTAAATTGCTGTTATTTGTCTTGCAAAAATAGCTTTAGCATTGGGTTTTTTCGACATATCAAATATTTTCTGCAACGTAAACTGTGCATTTAAACGATAATTTAAGGAGACTGAAATGGCTGCAAGCACATTGTATTTATATTCTTCTAAAAGAACTTGGTTTGGCCTTGTTTACTTTGCAAATCACACCCAACTATCAATTGCACACGATACAGTACTTTTGGTGTAAATATTTTGACAAATGAAAATTTCAATTTTACTTAAGACTAATAGTGGAAACGAAATTGATTAATCTTTTCTGTAAAGAAATAAATCTTCATTTCAATAAAACTAATGCAAGTTGGTTTTAATTTGCAAACATCTTGAATGATATGTAATGCTTTGTACATGTTAATATCATTTCAAAGTTATGCACGTCAACCATATTGAAGTAGGAAATAAAAGTTAAAGTAAATAGGAAATAAATAATTATGCGTCTTTGTTCTGAATTTGGGTCAAATTTAGCTTATCTCCGAAATCATAGAGGTGAAATCGAATACACTATTGGTTTGTATTACATTTAATGAGCTAGCTTGTCAGTCGTAGTTTTGAAGAAAGCATTAATTTGACACTACTAGTGCGTGAATTGAGGTAAAAGTTTTTCACAGCGCAACAGTCCCACAATTTTTGACGAAATAAATTGCAGTTAATTAAGCTAAAGCAAGACGCATCCAGATGTACACGCGTGGTCATACAAATGTACACATTAACGCACATTTTTCCAATTTATTCTACCTACGGTTAAACGTTTCTTCAATTACATGAAGTGTACAACTTCAACCTCCTTAAGCGTGGTATTTATGTCTCATACAGTTGTTTTCAATAAACCGGCTAAGACAAAGCTGACGAAAACTGACAAATAAAGCAAACGCAAGAAGATAGACATTTCTTACGCAACTTTTGTCTAAAAACAATTACATCCTCTTCTCTTCAATAGTGGTCATTCTACCATGAATTATGACATCTTCGTTTTGTTGTCTAACACAATGTCTTTTCTACCGATAATTGTTTACCTAGAACTGCAAAAGACGTATTAATTGGAAAGTCCCGCTCATATTCAGTAGCCTTGAATTTCAACTTTAGCACCGAGATAAAACCCAATAATGCTCGGATACGCATTTCCAACAGAAGTGAGAAACTGACGCGTTCGGTCTGAGGCACGCAAGTGGTAGAAGGCAATTTTAGAATAGATAAAAAACTACGCGTAAAACACCATCCACATTAGTTTGGCAGAACTAAAAGTGTACTGTGTACATATTTGGGAATTCGCAAAATCTTCCATTTCATAAATTATATGTTCTGCCTAGAATATCCGAGATAAGTCTTACTATGATAAAAGACTTCTTTTTAATAAAATAGTAAAAATGGAGGCGCAGGTACTACTGGTTGATATTTAAAACTTGTGTGTACGCCCGGCTGCAAGTAAATGCTGTGCGACGTTACAAGAAGATGACAAAGCTGGATATAATCTGAGAACTGTCTCTGTGGATGGTCGATCAGGGCCGGTAAAGCGTTCACCGGCTAATTCCGCGAAAGTTAATTAGTGTTGCAGTGTCTAGAAGTACTTCTGGACACTTGGTGTATGCTTCGGTTGGTTGGCTGCTGTTCCTTAGTGTGGATGCATTGGAATAAGTATAGTTGTCAAAACCGGAGAGGTGAGTTGCTGTTCGAAGGCTCAGAATTATTTTGTTGAAGATCTGCAGCAACTCCGTCGTGGTTGGCCCACGTAGAAATCCGATTAACAGATATTTGATTACGTATGACTATTTGTGCAGTAACAAGAAGATTGCGTGACTGATGTCTAAGCGACGAGATGACACAGCGTGGTTATACACAAGTCCAGAAGTCGGCATAGGTAGACAGTCAAGTAGAGACAGCGACACTAATCACCCGTAAAGTGCAGAGCAGAAGTGTCAGGTGAGTTGCATGTTAAATGCACCGTACTTATATACTTGTGCAGTCACAAGTCCGCAAGCCATTGGTCAAAGGCAGATTTCGCTTGTCTTAATCGGTAGTGCGTAATGAAATTTGAATTTCATTTCGGCAATATGTTGACGAAATAATCTGAGCTGTTACACTTGCGTCAATCTGACGAATATATTTTACGAGTCTAAAGATTGAGAAACGTTTGCACCTAATGTTATAAACATGAAGATGGCAAAGAAATTGCAATCCCATTTACGAAGGTTTAAACCTGCGGTGGAGAAGCTAGCTTCATACAATTCCCCAATAATGCGACTTCAAAGTTAACCTAATTATATATATATATATATATATATATATATATATATATATATATATATATATATATATATATATATATATAAATCTGTAACAGCTAACAAAACCTTGACTATTTTGTCATTACCCGATACCAGAATTATGATACAGAAAAGAGACATGATACCAAAACAATGCCTAAATTAACCAAAAGTGATAATTACAGCTATTTCTGAATACCTGCTATTAAAGGTAATTCCATATACTCTGGCCTTAATCGATATTAGGTAGCACATTTTGCAGTAATCATGATATCATTCAATTAAATTTAAAAATGATAGATACTGTTTCTGGCATGGAAGTAATATTTATACAATTGTGTATCACCTATCGCGTACCTAGTAACAAATCTGTACAAATATGACCAAAAGGATAAACCAAATTTAGCATGAATGAAAGGTATAATCACGTACACTTTCGTTTCGTGTGTACTGGCTATTTATAAGTAGAAGCCGGTATTACGCCCTTTACCCACATATATTTGGGTGAGTAATGTAAGAATATAGGACGGTTCAATATTCTTTACGAATGTGTAAACCAGCGGTAGTGAAGCTAACTTCATATTAAGTCTTACCCAATGCGACTTCAAAGCAAACTCACTATAATGTATATATATCAACAGTTAAATACTGTTTGTTGCGGAGAGCTAATATATATGCAAGTATGTATTAGGTGTTGCGAACCTAGTAAAAAATTAGTTCAGTTGTGACCAGAAGGAAATATGTTCAGAAATAGTTAATTATCAATTCCGTTGTACCATAGCATACATTGATATCCATCATGTTAGTACCATGTACCTATTCGGTACTATAATGTTGGTATCGGTTACTAACGCAATAGTCATAGTGTTAGTATCCCTACAGACCTGGTATATATATATATATATATATATATATATATATATATATATATATATATATATATATACATACACATATATATTATATAGAGTGAGTTAGCGTTGAAGTCGCATTGTCGAGACTATACGATGTTAGCTACTCTTATTATACTTTCCGTTCATGTTTTCTTTCGTTTATCCTTCTGGTCACAACTGAACTAATTTGTTACTACGTTCGCAACACCTAATACGTACTTGAATATATTTTACTTCTCTGCAACAAACAGTATTTAACTGTTTTATATTGAATTTAATGATGTAATGCTTTCCGCGAAATGTGATAACTGATATCGATCAAGGCCCAAGTTTATGGATTTATGGAGTAACAGGTGTTCAGAAATAGTTGTAATTCTCAATTTCGGTGAACTATAGCAGAAAT
>JAQBSW010004725.1:0-65650 GCA_029291075.1 Eudiplozoon nipponicum
ACAACATAACAAAACTATCGCCAGTCGCAACGCACTGACGCGTTTCGACCTTCCATAAACATTATCAGAGTAGGACGGAAAGCTGATTGGAAATTTCGGCTGCACAATTTCCATGATGTCCGAACATTAACTTTTTGCAGCTTTCTTCATATTTATATAGGTAATAAAATTAAACAATCAATGATTGCGCGAGTTGTGGAAACAATTATTTTAATCAAGATTGCGAGTTTGAAGTAAGCACCACTCCCATTGTATTTAACCAGTCGTCGAACAACTTCTCATTGTTACCAACACCCGTGCAATCATTGTTTAATTGCATTAATAAACTTGTGTTTACAATCTGATGCATTACTACTGGCGTTAGTATTTTGTTCAATAGGCGTAGTTGAGTCTTTGATGTTAAAGATAACTTTATCGCTAATTTGTAGTAAGATTTTAATAGAGACTATGTAAGTTGTCTAGTTTTTGTTTTGTTTTCCTCTTTAGGGCATATATGGGTTTCTTTTTAACCGGGCTAATCTTCTGGTGTGTCGTCTGCGCAAATCTTCTAAGATGGGTCAATATCCAGTTCGCGAAGTACTAATTGTCACATTCATCACATCGTTAGTGTCGTTTCCTCACAAATATCTTCGAATCAATGCTGGCGAGCTAATAAGACTTTTAGTGAGCCGCTGTGAGCAAGGTGATCTGTTTGATTTGTGGTGAGTGGCCTCGAAAAATAGTATTATTATTATTATTATTATTATTATTATTATTATTATTATTATTATTATTATTATTAGCAGCTAAATTAATTCTGAAAGCATGTTGTTTAGCCTGCAAGTTCATCTGTGTTGTTTAAATTCTAGATTTCGATTCACAGGAACCTGGATACTGGTAATGTGTTACATTTGCGTTTGTTTTTTTAAAGACCCTTAGGATAAACGACTTTTCTACAGACACCTTTGTCTTGTGTGTGCTACTAATGTAATTTCTCCTGAATTTTAATTTTTACGCCGTCTTTTGATTAAAACAAACTTTCTTTGACTTTAGTCTGAATTACGGCTTTCATCATCTTAAATTTGATGCCGTCGTATAAGCTAAAATTTGGTTTTTCTGTTTTCAGTTGACTTTCGGGAAAACTGTTGCTTAAGTGCTATTTCTATGCAACTGTCTGTAGTTTTTCAGTGAATTAAATGATAGAACATATTTTTTCCCATTTATTAGAGTTTATTCTATTTCCTCAGATTACCTGCATTTATGTCATTTTGCCGACTATTTAAATATTCCTTGTTGCGAGAACTAGCGTACATGCATATATGGACAAGCCATGATGTACCAGAAAATTTTAATATGTAGTCTCGTTGTTTAGTGGCCACTCATCAACTGGGAATTTCATTTCGTCTCAAAGCTAGTGTATATTTCGTCAAGCAATGTGAGAAAATTTGGTGATTCACTCTCCTAGACATGCGTGCATTGATATAGTATTATTATCGACTTAAAGTTTAATAATTTCATGTGAGGCATCAATTACTGATCACGGTATATATATATATATATATATATATATATATATATATATATATATATACCGACGTTGTAAAAGATGTCAGCTTTATAAATTTTCTGGGATGAAATTATAAACCAGTCTGGATTCCAGTCACTTTGACACAAGCCTCATTTTCGGGCCCGGATGGCCATCAATCAAAATAGTATTTTTCTTGACAGAACATCATTTAATTAACGACATCATGCGCATATAATCTTTTTGTCGAAGAGCCAACAAATGCATATATATTTATTACGCGTGGCGCGTATATTTACTTGCATATACTGAAGTCTAGGTCTTCCACACGGTTAGATCCTTAAGAGCACCTACCATTTAGACAGACTTCATCGCATTTCTGCAGTAGTTCTAGTTTCCTGCGAGATTCCCACAGGTTTAGTTTTGAGCATGAGACTGTTGGTCTAGCTTCTACAGTTTAAGTTATCCACTGTAGTTGCCTCGGAAGCCCAGTGAGTGGTCGTCTCAAAGCATCCTCCAGTCAACACAATCGCTGCTCCTTAGCCAGATTAGATGGTTGTGTCGCGTCGAAATGTGCTCAGACAAAACTAGCCTGCCCATAAATTTGCATGTTTACTAGCACCCTCTGCCACTTAGCTGACAAATTTTCTAAACAAAATCTAGGAAATACATTGATGTGCATGCTTATCAATGCGACTGGTACTATAGTCGTTTATCTATATTGCTTCTGCGGCATAAATGGAAGCCGGCAATATTTACATGAATAACTTAAGCTTGTTTCTGAGGCAAGTTGACAGGCTTTAAACTATCGAACGATTTTGGCTTTAGCGTAATCATTCTTCTTTATCTCGACATATCATTTTGTGCGCTACCAATTTGAAGATTACTGAGTTGTCTGGAGCAGCAACGACGATTGCCGGTCGAACACCTGTCTGAGTTGACCTGGTTCGCTATTCTGGATATTCCCTTAACCTTTTTAGGATAATATCAGTAACAACCTTCTATGCAGCGCAGGGAAAATTTACAGTATAACAGGTTGATGGTTCAACAATGTCACTGCTTTGTAAATGTGCATCACAACGTCTATATTTTAATTAGTTGCGACAGGTTTCCTTGTCTTAATCGCGCCAACCAAATTAGACGTGTTTTTCTGAACTTTTATTGCTTTAAACTTGAATAATTTTTTAAGCGTCTATCAACTTCTGCGTCTTTGCGACCGCTCATGTTGTTGGGAGCGTGCCGCTTCACAACAAGTTGTTTTAATACTAGTCACATAAAAAATTGAGGAAACTTGTTCGTCGATAATAACCAGTTTGTGATATATGGTGGGTTGAAGAGATCTGTTTATTGCTCGACGTTTTGTGCTTTAAAATCTGGAGGCGTCTGTTTGGGTTTCTCAGTATCTTTTAACGACTTGATTTACGCCGACCCAAAAGTTGAGAATGAAAAAAATTCTCAAACCGTTTAGAATGTCAAATAATTATCGTATATTTACTTAAGTTATAATCTACGCTGAATGTGGGGGCCCAGATGATGTATCCAATCAATTATAAATTTTCCTCACCTAATTTTTGAAAAGTCTCTCCTTCATTTGTTGCTAACTAGTGCATGTGAAGTATAAATTATTGTATTATTAGATTTTTAATTGTGCATTATAACAGCGTGACATTAGGATGGTTGTGGGTAAAAATTCAATTATATTTCATTCACTATAGCGCAATGAAATTAACTAAGATAATTTGGCTAAATCAGGATACCTTAGCTTCGATGCATTGATAGTCTATTGACGGTTCTTCCATCCATTTAGCTAACATCTCCAAGCCCTTAAACCAGTTTCGTTTTAGTGCGAATAACGCAGGTGGATCATACCGACAAAAAATCATACAGCGCGTTCTAGAAAGCCACAAATGTCTTATTAGTATGAATAAATTTAAAATCAGATAAGAAGATGCATCGCCTATACCCGATGACTGGCGAGCCCATCGATGTATTGTTGACATAAATCTTCGCCACACGACTACAGTGCATTTCCGGCTACGTCCCTTAATTTTTCGAGTTTCCAGAATAAGAATCTTGGTAATTTTGTCATATAGCTTCATCATCCTATGGAGCCACATGCCTTGGAAAAATTATCCCACATTTATGCTCATTCCATATCCACACCTTAACGGAGGACAAAATATTTGGCGGAAAAGGCTGCATAACTAACGTTTGATTTATTGGCGAAGAAATTAAGCCTCGCTACTGAACTACTCATGGGTTATCCATGCCAGTTTTGAATTCACTTGTAGTTTGTGATCGAGAATTCTTCTGCGGTAGTAAAGAGGCAGCAGGGCCGTTTGGTAGCGTTCTCACTCTCTCTCTCGGTTAAGTCCGTGTATATTAGCACCGTTGGAGCCAGCTAGAGCATTATATTTGACGGTTTCATATGAGTGATAGCTACTTCCTATAGTCAAAGTTATTGAATTTAGTGTGACGACATAAACCGTTTTTGGTAATTATGTTCAACTAAATTTACTATCTAATTTTATTAATTCCATTTTTTCAAGACATCCTTCTGTTTCCGCGACATTTATTATAACTTACGTTTGAACCAATGCTTTTATACCCAGATTTATTAAAAATACGATTTTTGCGAGACTGATTTTAGCTGGAGTTTTGTATTGCTTCCGTTTATCATAGTTTGATCTTTCGCTTTTAATGCATCATAGATATCCTTACAGCCCATGTATTCGATTTTATTCCGCTCATGTGCATTTATGACAATATATGCTTAAATTTCACAGTGACTATAAGGTGAATAGCACGGATAATACAACTCAAGTGTTTTGGCCAGCTGGTAATCAAATGGGACAAGCAATGGGTCTTCTGGCTGCAGCACTGATTCTCAAGACTTTCATCACCATATTCACGTTTGGCATTAAAGTGCCTACTGGACTCTTCATTCCATCTCTGGCTGTAAGTTGTTTTTTGCGGTTATTTAAAGTTTATATGTACGCACGGAGATGGCACAGAATAGCATAATATTCTATGTCAATACTGACTTCGAGTACTCTTGAATGTTGGTACTGATCGCTTTTAAAGAGCTCATTTTTTCATCACATCTCACCTAGGCTGAAATATCGTTCTAATAGAATTAGGTTTTATTACTTGCTTAAATTATAAAATAACAACACCAAGGCAACAACACACATGCAGTGGTACGAAAACACACAAACACACACTTCATCAATCAGCAGGTGCTTTTGTAAGAGTAACGGTCATTTCTGTATCAGCTATCCGAGTACCCAAATTTAATTTAAATTGACTTTATAACTGTTTTCGCTTAATGCGTCCCCTATAAATAGTAAAGTCACCTATATTATTCTTTTGGCGGGTGCGGTTTCAACGCTATCTTTTGTACCGCATGATACATTCATATATATAAATACACAAACAGCGATCTTGATCTCCTCGGTGGGGAGATGCAGACGAGCCTATGTCTGTAAGACATCATTTACCATGCTCCTTCACCGAATCCTGTTTATCTCAGAACATCTATTTTCACTCATTCAATTATATCTTGATTCATGCGACGTGGCCAAGCGACGTGAATAGCTGCTAAAAATATCCAGTTACGAAATTTTTGGTGAATACCTTCTATGGTTCAAGCTTTCCACAAGAGTTTCCTCGGTATAACGTGAAGCAGAATGTGCAAACAGCGCTCCAATTAACTCATTTGGGGTACGGAAACAAGCTTTTATAAAATAGTGGTCGAATTGTAAATTTTGCTTCTGATTAATGCCTTTTTCGTTCTACTGGCAATGGTATAAAAACCGAGCGAAAATAGCGATTTACAAAACTGTCCTGGCGCTGCGGACTGGATTCAGTCCTCTCATATGTCTCCCCAGCATTAAGGCTGGGCGACAGTTTGCTTGACTTGAAGATGTTTGGCCTGTTACTATATGAAATGGAGGGACGGTTTTTGGAGTTGTATACAGAATTAACAGCTGCAGCGAGGTATATATATCTGCTAATTCAACAGAAGTCAATCTGCCTGGCGTCATCCAAGATGCTGGATCAAAGAATTCGCTACAGACTCGTAGCTGGACGCCATTCAGTACGTTCTTAGGTTAAGAATAAAATTTAGTCCCAGCGACTGCGTTTTTCCTTGTACAATACCGGACAGGCTCTTCTTGGGCGGAAATGTTTGCTCTCGAATACTCGTCTTCATTTACCCTAACAAAACTGCATTGTCAGCACATTTGAGATCAGCAAGCCGGCCGTCACTGGGGATCTACATCTTGCAGGGTGTTTCGGTTATCTCAGCAAGTGCTGCATTCAAAGAATGTAAAATTTTGGCCAATAAAACCGACATGTCGATCGACTAGCCAAGGTAATACGGTTCCAGAAAAGCCTAATTAGTCTGCATATTGACTCATCTTAAAGCAGAAGTTCCCAATGATCTGAGGTTGACTTTATTTAAAGATGGCGATGGATAATATATATATATATATATATATATATATATATATATATATTACTATGTGAATAGAAGAGACTGCACTGGTTACGTGGGGCGAGTCAAGCATTATTTTCATCCTTGAAAAAGGCAACCGTAGTTATATTGACGAGCATCGTGATGAAATCATGATTCCAGTTGTTTCTCGGTTATTCGCGTCGATTGTATTACGCCGTAGCAGCGCTTTGCGTTTTTCAGATTTTAAAGGCTACATTCTGTTTAGAATAAAGTTGTATAGATAATTATTTTTACTCTAAGGCAATCACTTGGCAGAAGCGTATATGTAGCCACCACATAATATCAATCGTTCAAGACTTCTCGTGTTCATCTGACTCGGTAGATATTGCATAGTATTTCTGGAAGGTGTATATCGCTTATGTTTTAAAATATGAAAACAGCTCTCTACACTGACGTTTATGTTCGCATCAGAACCTTCAATGAATTAAAGCTGAGTTTTAACACCATCATTAGCGTCATATATTGTCGTCCACTTTCTCCATTTTAAAAATTTTTAATTTTTATATTCTTCTATTCGTTGCGGAGGCGGACATCAACGCTGTTCTAGGAGGTGGCTTTAGCGCATCTTTTCTAAAAGGATGAAACTATTTTTTAAAATTCAGCATCCGTGATTACGCCTACGCCCCCTGGGATAACGTAGCAGCCGGTATTCTGTCTTTGTTATGAAATTCGCATTTCATATATTTAAGATTCCACTACAGGATCACCTATCATTTATTTCTATTTTGCGGCTTCATGATGCAGATTTGGATTTTGTAAGCGGGCTCAAAATGTTTTTCAGCTGCATCAATAGCTGTGAAAATAGGAGTGTTCGGGTTAGCTTACCACTTATTACTGAATGTATTGTGACATAAGAACAGCAAGTGCGACAGACGTGGAACTGATATTTGGACTCTTTAACGGCATCTGTCAACTGTCGTCTTTAACCGTACACTACGAGCAGATGGCACTCACCATCTTTCAATGACAGACTACCTACCTCCTATCCGGTCGTTCCCATTTGTATTATGCAACCTAGTGCTAAAGCAAAATCCAAGCATAACTGTTAATATGAAGGAAGTGCGTTGCGGCTGGCGGTAGTTCTGTTATGTTGTTCGAAGACTGGTTAAACACAATGGGTTGGTGTTTACTTCAAGCTCGCAAATTTGATTTAAAGCAATATGAAGGAAATCTGAATTTATGATTTTGAATAAATAAAGCATCAATTTGTAATGCGATATAGTGCTGTGTGTCATTATAATGCACTCCGTATGTGCTTCTATCTGTAAATGAGGCGTTTTCCAGTCCAAATATCGAGAATACGATCGTTGAAAACACAATTTTGACATACTTCATGTTTATTTTACAACAGGAAAGTGGTGGCGCCTATGTGTATGCCTTATTCTTTTATATTTTATTCATAGGCAGGTGCAATCATGGGTCGTATGCTAGGTGTCGGTGTCGAACAACTTGTCTTTAAATATTCAGACCACCCACTTATTGCCCAGATGTGCAAATCGACACAACCCTGCATCAATCCAGGTCTATATGCTGTTATTGGAGCTGCAGCTTTTCTTGGAGGCGTCACTCGCATGACTATTTCTTTGGTTGTAGTTATGTGTGAATTAACTGGCGGGTAAGCCTGAGATTAGAGGAAGGTCATGGTTAAGTTTGATGATTATGCTTGCACGTGTATGTAACTTGGCGTATATATTCTTTTGAAATGCGAGCTTTAATAAAATTCATTGTACCTTTCCTATGTGCACATAGGAAGGGTACAATGAATATATATATATATATATATATATATATAATTTTTTGTCTAGCGACGATTTTTTATATCCCGTTAAATAATGTAATCTTATGCATCTACTCATCTGCATTTTCTTATGATACCTAAGTTTCTATTTGGTCTTCTATTAAAAAGTAGGATAATCGTTGGTTTATTAAAAGTGTTCTAAAGTATCAAAAAGTAGCTATAACACATTTAGATAAAGGAGATATTACGTGTTCATGAAAAATATTCTGCATGGTTGTGTATGCGCGTGGTTAAATTGTTTGAGCTAGTTCATTGGTGGATTTTCTGTGATGTGGTGTTTATTGTGCTTGGTGCATTCGCTTGCACTGATTTGCCGGTTTGGCATCTTCTTCTGCTATTTTGGAACTTAATTTGTGGTTCAGGCTTCTTTAGCAATTGCACGCTTGTTTTACCTGTGCCTGCCTGGTTTTCCTACTGATCGTCACTGCAATTATTTTCTGAATTTTCATGTACCGTTTGCTTAAGTCTGCATTATGTGTATCATCTGCTCATGATAATACATTTATTGTAGGTGATCTACGTATGTGCGTCGATATAGACAGCGCTCCTCTGGAATCATTATTATTTTTATTTCAGTCGCCTGTTGGCTTTTGACCTTTGACACTGGTTTCTTTCCGGTAGCATTGGCCGATGTAGGCCGGTGGATTTTTTGGCCAAACCATTTACTGTATAAATTTCGCCTATTTACTTTTCGGTAGTAGAAATTTTCTTCTGCAGGTAATGACAATGCTGCTCGTAACTGTGTCAATATATGTCTGGATCATCGTATTATTCATAAATTAGACGAGCCCTTTGATGCTCTGTTTATTGCTACCATCATTTCATTCTATTGTTCTTGGGCCAGTTAAATTGGATGTAATGAGATTGAGTCCATCATTGTTTACTTATCCAGCTTCTCAGTGCGCTATATAGGTTGGACTAACCGATTAATAAAGATGCGAATTCAAGAGAATTTTAGACTACTAACGCTTCCGCAATAGCGGAACACATTGTTTATATAATTTACACTACAAATCTGTCGGATTGCCAAGTATTCCTCAAAGGAAACATCGAGGAAGTATAACGCACAGCTGATGCGATTGTATTCAACATTATTTATCTTCAAATAAACAAATATAGTTCGTACATGACTCGAATGGAAACTGGCATTTGCTTGTGCGTGTGTTTGTACGCGCGTTTCCTAGCATGTACGTTTCCCGCTTCCTCTTTGTTGACGAACTATGTGTGCTTAAACCAACTTTATCCCCATTGCGTTCACAAAATTGAATATATATAAAGCACCAGATATTACAGCCTAGTTGAGTTTCAGCTCAAAGAAAATGGCGTCTCCTAGACATTTATTGAATGATTGTGCAGTGCGAGCCTTAATTATTGAATATTTTGACTGTTTTGTACGTACCTGGTTAATAATAGCCGTTTAATTTCTGTGACTTATTTGATTTGTAATAATGTATTATTTTTTTGCGTGATCTGGTAGTCAATGAATATAAAGAACTACTAATTTGAAACATATTTACACTTTATAGCTCATAATCTTCCATTGATGGTGCATCAATGTTTAACTTGCGCCAAATGATCACACCATCAATCTCGAATACACATAATACCACGCCATCTACAATGTGACCTCTTCCTATTGCAAATAACCTCAAGGAAAAGTCGTATCACGTGAAGCCATCTTTCGTTAAAATTTACTATTGGGAGCTAAAATTGTCAAGTATGCGGCTAGCGCTAGAAGTTTCACCAAGTGCAGAACAACCGCTTGTTTGATTGACGTTCAGGCTAATTAATTATCAAAGCCATTGCCTTTAACAAAAATTACTATACAACACATACACTTTGATAAGCAAACTACACGAAAATATGTTATAGGTAATAGTGCTTCAAATTTGGTTTCCATATATATTCAATGCGGTTTGATCCGCGATAGACAGTTTGCCGTCGTACTCTGATGATGATCATGGAAGGTCGAAACGCGTCAGTGCTTCGCGGCTGGCGGTAGTTTTGTTTTTGTTCAACGACTGGTTAAATACAATGGGATTGGTGTTTACTTTAAACTCGCAAACTTGATTTAAAGAACTGTTACTACCACCCGCGCAATCAATTATTGTTAAACTGTATTGCCTATATATGTATACTTGGCGAAAGCTGCAAACAGTTAATGTTCGTGACCGCATAGAAATTGTGCAGCCGACATTTCCAGTCAAGTTCAATGTATGCGAGACTGCTAGAGGTGAGAGCCGCATGTCTACATTTGATTTCCATATATATAAATATATTCAATGCGGTTTGATCCTCGATAGTCAGTTTGCAGTCGTACTCTGGTGATGATCATGGAAGGTCGAAACGCATCAGTGCGTTGCGGCTGGCGGTAGTTTTGTTATGTTGTTCGACGACTGGTTAAATACATTGGGATTGGTGTTTACTTCAAGCTCGCAAACTTGATTTAAAGAATTGTTACCACCACCCGCGAAATCAATTATTAATTAGTGCTTCATTGTTCAGTACAAATATCGTGCCACTTTATTTAGTCCTTTTTTAGATTTTCATTTTTATTGTCATGAAAATTAATTGTCATCGCTGTTATGTGTTATGCACGATTTTTTATTTGGCTAGTTTTTGGGAGGGAAGTAATTGTAGAGTTGACATTCTCTAGAAATTTTTCATCAGCTACGCATGCTTATTTTGAATTCCAAGTTAATAACAATTAACGCACATATCCGCACACATTGGGACCAACCGGTCTAGTGCATTACTATGAAACCTTGTTCTCCATATTGACAAAATTAAACGGTATCAAACAAAAGATACATTGATTACATATTGTCTTGCTGCGAAGAAAAGAGATACACGCAATTGCATATTAAGTCTTGGGTAACTAGTAACAAATTAGTTCAAATATAATCAGGATGTACAATAGTCAGCATGAACAAGGGGTATAACAAAATATATTATCACACACATCCCAGTTGACCATAATTAGAAGTAGGATGTACGATTTCGTTTCTATCACCAGCTAATCAGAAAAATTGATTGGTTTCCTTTTTTCACACTCTCTGTTTACATATTTCTATCTTGTTTTGCTTTCAAATTTATATATAAAGATATTATCACTAGTAAATACTTGAGGAGATAATGAGAAAGAAGTGTTTCTTGTATCTGATAAAATTTCTTTTTGTTTTCGCACATGGGAATAGTATAATGAGTATATATATATATATATATATATATATATATATATATATATATATATATATATATATATATATATATATTGATAGTTTCTAATTTCACCATTTTTTAAAATGTAAGAACAAAACAACGTACTCCATGGAATAACATTTATTAATAAATCTTATTTCTACCAGTATCTACAGCCATTATTCTGGATACATCACACGTTCCACACATTCACCATATCTACACGAATAGGATATATATGCATTGATTGTTTTACGTGGAATAGGGTGACCACGGTATTTCAATAAATTGATAGTTTCTAATTTCACCATTTTTTAAAATGTAAGAACAAAACAACGTACTCCATGGAATAACATTTATTAATAAATCTTATTATATATATATATATATATATATATATATATATATATATATATATATATCATTTTCTTGAAATACGAGCTTTAATAAAATTCATTGTACAGGGTACAATGAAAAAAAAAAATTACATATATATACATATATATATATATATATATATATATATATTTTTTTTTGGACATTCTGATATTAAATGGCTCTCACCAATTGCAACCATGTGCTTGCCAGCTATTATTCCATGCGATCACCAGTTCGTATCACTTTAAAATTATGAACCGAAACCGCTTATCGCGATCTGCTATTATATCGCACGTGGTATTACATTACATTTGTTTTCAGGCTTTTTATATTTGTATATGCATTTCCTATATTTATATTCTTTATGTTTTAGATTAAACTATATTATTCCGTTGATGGTGGCGGCAATGGTGAGCAAATGGACGGGCGATCGGCTCACCAACGGCAGCATATACGAAGAGCATATCCGGCTGAACAACTATCCGTACCTAAGTAGCTACGATGAACTATCTCACGTATCAAATGCAGCTGATGTCATGCAGCCGGGGTTAGTGTTTTACGCAAAGTACCTATTTAGTGAATTATAATTGATTCATTTGGAATGCAAGCTCTGATCAAATTCACAGTACGATTCCCATTTGCCTAGATAACACTAACTTGTTCAGATACAGGAAACGTTTCTTTCTCATTGTCTCTTCACATATCTTCAAATTAGCGTATTTTTATATTTTTCAAAGCAAAACATGAATAAAATTAGAATTGGAGAATGTTAAATAGGAGAACACCATCATTTTCGTGCGTCACTTCCAGTTTACGCTGAATAACCGGACATAATATTTCTGCTTGCATAAATCAGGTTGCATTTCGTTTATCCACGGTGCTTCATTAATTGCTGACTTATTTCTGTTATTGCATTTGATAGGTATTTTAAAAGCAAAAACTCGTAAGCATACGTGCGTGGTTTCAATAACAGTTGCACTATTTCAGACATGTCAAATGAAATACTGAAAACACTTGTATTTATGCAACATATGCAACTTATAAATGCAATAGTAGAAACCAGCCTTTAGTAGCGGTATGTAGCGCTATAGATAAACACATTGCAACATAATTTCTACGAGCAGATAAAGAATTTTCGGACATTTTGCCTGAATTGGAGTCGACGCATGTAAATTGCTAGGCGACTCCTTATTTCGCACGCTGCCCATTGCAATTTCTTGTTTGTTTTGCGAAAATAGAAAAATAGCGTTTCTTGTATTTGACAAAATTTCGTAAGTTCTTTGCCCATACAAATGCTTTTTGATACATAATTGAATTGTTTTTATTATTATCAGCACCAACGGAATCAGACAGTGCGTTCACGTAGAAGAACAATACTTTCGCGTATACTGAATTATACCTTTGACTGTCGAAATACGGGACAAAAGGGTTAATGGTGTAGAGTCGTCGTTGGCAAATTGGTGGCATACGACATTTTCGTTAAACCCAACACTCGATCAGCTAACGAGTATTTTTCTTTTATCAGACCTGATCTCAAATTCAAATATTGAAAGAAAATTATTGGATTATCGGATTATAACTTTGCAGTAGACGTGGATCTATTTTTCAAGGTTTACGATCTCTAAGGCACTTTGATTTGTACTTCATTATTTGTCAATCTTTACACCAAAGATTTAATGACTACTTGTAAAAAAGTGAGAAAGACTCGATTTTAGTCTTTTTGTTGTACATGAATTCATCGAGAATGCTGTGTGAATCTGACTCCGTTATTTTCCAATTCTTATTTTTGTAAATTACCTACTATAATGAAAATCTATCTCTCTGTGGTGTATCTTGTATTCCTGCCATAATGGGCGCAATGTATTCTGTTTTTCCCTTCTGGTGTATTCCTGCTTCACAAATATACGCAAAATAATATATTCATATATACACACACGCACACACAAATATATAACTACATACATAAATGTATACGTAGATCTACCTACTCACATAATATACATATTCATATGCATAAAAAATCATTTAAAAATACATATATACACACATACATAGATAGATATATAAATGCCTAAATGCATAATAAAAACATGCATAAACACATACACCCAAAATTGAGAATTACTTCTTCTGAATACCTGTTACTCCAGCAAATCCATACACTCTGGTCTTGATCTTTCACAGTTATCACATTTCGCGTTAGTCATGTCATCATTCAATAAAATATAGAAAGTTGGACACTGTTTGTTAATTAGGGCTAATGTATATGCAGTTGTGTATTTAGTGTGGCACACCTAGTAACGAATTAGTTCAAATATGTCCAGAAGAATAGACCAAATACAGCATGATCGAAATTTATAATCTCATGTCGTAGTTTAACATTAATAGAGATAAAATTTTATCTCTTTGTTAGCTGTAAGATTCAAAATAAAAACTGTATCTAATTATGTATTAGGTGTTGCGCAAATAGTAAAAAATTAGTTCAATTATGACCAGAAGGATAAACGAAAGACAGCATGAACGGAAAGTATAATCTCGTGCACATTCGTTTCGTGCTTACTGGCGACCTATCAGTAGGAGCCGGTAATAGGCCATTTACCCACTACATATTTGTGTGAGGAATGTTGGGAAATAGGACGGTTCAATCCCCTAGACGAACGTGTAAACCTGCAATATTGAAGCTAACATCATATAAAGTCTCGACAATGCGATTTTAATGCTAACTTACTTATGTAATATATATATATATATATATATATATATATATATATATATATATATATATATATATATGGGTGATATTGGTACATGGTACCACACGATGAATTTCAATGTATGCTATAGTTCACCAAAATTGAGAATTGTAAGTATTTCTGAACACATGTTACTCCAGTAAATCCATACACTCTGGTCTTATTTAGGTCCTTGGTTTATTCTTCTGTCATAATTGAACTAATTTGTTACTAAGTGCTTAACGCCTAATACACAATTGCATATATATTAGTTTTCCGCCACAAACAGTATAAAACCGTCTGTATGTCTGACTGCACCTGTCTGTCGGCAGTCTGGAAATTTCCATGGCTATAGACCATGTATTGATGTATATTAGCATTTTGATTTGCTTCACTGTTATGCAGTTTCATTGGTTACCTTGACATTTTTCTACCTATTATAGTTGTAAACTTGCTATTTATCATTTATAGGTGCATTTTTATTATTTTGTATGTGCTTTCTCACTCAAACTCCGACTGCTATGTAGCTGTTAATTTAGTTAAGGTAAATTAACCAAGTTATCGAATCATATTCGAGAGTACATTTTCTCCAGGATAATGTTGTTTAATTCTTGCTTCATTTTAGCTCAGATAATCGATCACAGTTGTCTAAAGCCAATGGTTCACCTGGCAGTCTAAAAGTAATCACGGAATATGGTATGACTGTAGGAGAATTGGAATATTTACTCAGTCGTTCAGAAGTCAAAGGCTTCCCAATTGTTGAGTCGAGAAGGTCTTATAATCTTGTTGGGTGGGTGACGCGAAGAGATTTGATATGGGCCCTTGGTAAGTTATACCTATTCTTTGACTTTGGAGTCTTTTTAGCCACACCTCTATGCTTTGCTTTTAGCAATTTTATGAGCGTTGAAAAAATTATATTCGCCGAACTAAATTGGTTTGCACAAATAAAGTGTGCAGCTTAAAATTCATAAATTGTTTATTGTTTTGTTTTTATTTGTACACATGAATAATATTCTAATTGGTACCGTTGACAGGTTGAACTTATCATCATGATATTGTGAGTAGCTGATTTTCTGGACTTACCTTAATCACGTAATCTATGATTTTGTCATCATTAAGTAACTACCGGCCAGAGACTTCTAGCTGTTCATGTGGCTTCAGATCATGATTGCCATATATCCGCACTGGCAAAGGGTACCAAAGGTGCTAGCCAGATCGAGCAACTTCCTATTAACATTTTAATCATGCTGACGGAAGTGGAAAAGAAACAGTTTAACAAGTTCATCATTTCCTATGTCATGTACACCGAAATTCCAATAGTTGTCACAAAGCAGATATATAGACATTTTGTGCATTGAGTTCCAAATGAACATGTATTTAGAAAGAAGAATTACCCAGGTTTATTAGTCAGACCACTTCCTTCTTCCGGGTTCTTTCAGATTTTGAACAGCTTCTGTGTCCTTGCAATTGTTTTGGGACGAATAACAATATCTATCAAATGAGTTATAGAATATAATCACAATAAACAAAGTTGAAATCACCGTTTAAAAAAGTTACTAATGAATTATGCTACGTTTTTCTCGAAGTCCGATTCAAAAGCTGTAGCGTTATTTATTTCGGAAAATTAGTTATCTTATTTATGACTATAAAACTGTCCGATACCCTAATTTGTCAACCTAGTAACAAATTAGTTCAGTTGTGACCAGATGGATATACCAAAGGCAGCATGAACGGAAAGTATAATCTCATGCACATTTGTTTCGTGCTTACTGGCGACTCATCAGTAGGAGCCGGTATTACGCCCTTTAACCACTATATATTTTGGTCAAGAATGTGGGATAATAGGACGGTACAATCTCCTAGACGAATGTGTAAACCTGCAATAGTGAAGCTAACATCATATAGTCTACGACAATGCGACCTCAACGCTAACTCACACTATATAATATATATATACCGAGTCTGTAAAGGATACTACTGGAGTAACAGGTGTTCAGAAATTGTTTTAATTCTCAATTTCGGTGAACTATAGCATAAATTTATATCCATCATGTTGGTACCATGTTCCGACTCGGAAACCATAGTGTTAGTACCATGTACCTTTTCGGTACAATAATGTTGGTATCGGTTACTAACACAATAGCCATAGTGTTAGTATCCTTTACAGACTCGGTATATATATTATATACAGTGAGTTAGCGTTGAAGTCGCATTGTCGTAGACTTTATATGATGTTAGCTTCACTATTGCAGGTTTACACATTCGTCTAGGAGATTGTACTGTCCTATTATTCCACATTCTTCGACCAAATATATACTGGTTAAAGGGTGTAATACCAGCTCCTACTGATGAGTCGCCAGTAAGCACGAAACGAATGTGCATGAGATTATACTTTCCGTTCATGCTGACTTTGGTTTATTCTTCTGGTCGCAACTGAACTAATTTGTTACTAGGTTCGCAACATCTAATACATACTTGCATATATATTAGTTCTCCGCAGCAAACAGTATTTAACCCTAATTTGTTCACTGAAGACCCCGTTTATGTCATTTTTTCATCTGAACTCATTCTGTGCTACTTGAGCTTTTAGTTTTAATGAAAAATGATGAATATATTATATAATTGCGATTTATAAAAAAGAAGTTATTTTCGTTATATTATATATTTAGAAAATTTAGTAAAGCTAAAGAGATTAAGTTGGATTAAGCGAATGCATTATACAGCAGCAAACAGGAAACGTGAAACATGTATACAAGCACACACAAAAAGTTAATGAGCGTTTTATTTGATTCATGCACGAATTCATTTTTGTCTGTCTGATATTTCAAGAATGGTTGCACAGTGCGAGCTTCAAATGTTGAATCTCCGCGATTTGCCTTCTCAGGTTGTCGCTTTGCGCTATCAATTGCGTAAAGATCCGATTGATCCTCATTTCCAAGTACGCATCGAATTCGTCTTCTCGTTGGCTGGATGCGGATTCGTCCCTTTCTTTCAAAGGCTTCAACCGCGTTCATATTAAGCACTGTAAATGTGGTACGATCTGATCTTCATTGATTAACGACGTTTGGATTCCTCATTTCCTGAATCATCATCAGGCCTCTAATCACATATACACAGTAAAATGCTCACAATAGCAGATTTGCTTAAATCTGCTATTGTGAGCATTGCACTGTGTATGTATGCTTAGAGACTTGATGATAGAACGGGAAATAGTGTTCCGAAACGTTGCCATTCAACGAAAATTGGATCGTACCTCAACACACTCATTTTATTTATTTATCTGCAGACAAGGCATGTTGCAACTGACTGCTTCCGTGATACGAAAATTTTCTCTGTAGTTACATCAACAAAATAAATTTTTGCATAAATTGAATAAAATTGGTGATTTTCTGTGTCCCTCTGTATATGAGTGTTATGCGTCCTGTTTGTTATTGTATAATATATTCATTTAGCATAATTTAATCCATTTTCATTTTCTAAATTTACTACTTATATTTTGATAAATTGCAGTCAAGTTGAGATTTGGTAGAAACAAAAATATCATAATTTAACTGTGTTACGTAAACCTGCTTTAATAAAATTATGCTACAATGCCTAAAATATTTCTTAATTAACATCACTAATACACAGAAATGGCTGAAATTTAATTTGTTTAATGTTGTCATTTGTATCCCGTTGTGTTGCATCACTTAGAAGCTAATAATTTTTCCGTCTTTCAGAGCAAGAACGTCAATGTGACAGTACAATTTCAGTTGGCACGAAAGTCATTTTCACAGACGATATGTTTACAGATCAAAGCAGCACGTCTAGAATAAATCTTAAAAACATTGTTGATTTTGTAAGTTGTCTTCGGTATATTCCTAGTAAGATGTTATTATCGTTCAATTTTATCAGGCAACATGTTGCTAATTTTATGTTTTTGCATTTACTAAAAGGGCTTTGGTCCCATCAGCCAGTTTGCCGTCCTTCTCCCTTCCTTACCGAGTAGGATGATCTATTCTTTTCAGCATAAGGAGATGATAGTTTTTCGACCATAAGGAACACATTAAATCAATTATGAAGACCTTATTAATTCTAAATGAAACGTCAGATGTGACCTGTACCAGTTATGTTGTTGATTTGTAGACCTTTTTGTAAATGTCTTTTTATTGCTTTCGAACGATTTTGTTTTGCTGTTAACGCATAATAAGGAGTTCCTCATCGGACCGCAAGGATATTTGAAAGTTCCGACCAGAGAACCGCCTGACCTTAGTCAATCCTAATGACAACAATATTACGAACATTACTGGTACAGTAAAATAAAAAATTCTTATGTGTACAATTTGTTATTAATCTTTAATTGGCTCCGCTGATCAATTCCATTATTATTTGTGATTATAAATGTCTGATCTAGGATAAAAGAGGAAGAAGTAGACCGACGAAGATACCAATCTTGTTATCGGGATGGAATTCACGTGAAGCGCTAAGACGACGTAGGATAATCGAAGCAAATAACCTATACACGATGGGAGTCAAGCTTATATCACGATGGTTATCGCACGAATTACGATTGCCTTTTTTGAAGATAGGAATGATGGTAGACTCATTCCAATTAAGTGCTACGATTTCCTCCTTTCATATTATATGAAAAGGTTTTGTCAACGATCCCAAAATTATATCCTTAAATAATCATGGAGGCAAATCATTGGGGCCTGCGACGTTTTAGAGTTGGGATTACATCCCGTACTTATAACGCTGATGGTTCGTCGAGACTGAAATTCAACACTTTTGATGCAGGCATGCTTTAGGGTATCGAAAATGACTCGGGTGCCCAAGAAAATTGATCTTTGAAGTGTTCAGCCCACCTATCAAGACGAATTATTTTATCGGTTATTAAATGGTTGTTACTATCACTTATAGTTTCAATAACTTTTAATTTTCTCTGACCTGTTGCGCGAAAAAGTTGGGACAAACAGCGACTATTACCTGACGCGAACGCTTCTTTCATTTCTTCAGCCTTTCTGGTCCGAAAGGTTTCAAGATCGACTTTTAGACTGCGATTAATTCGGCGTCTTATATTGCAACGAGTATTATTGAGCCGAGGCAGGTGGAATTTGGCGCTTTATTTCGAGTATCTCCGTAGACTTTACAGATAGCCAATGATTATTTCTACGGGAGCCTTCAATGCCACATATAGGAGTACCAGCAGTGTGCATAGTCGAACTTACCTTGGACCAAAGTAAATTCGGAACGTCGCCATCAAGGTCATTTAGCTTAGAATATCTTAATATTTTTGTCGGAATGACGATTGTTCGAGTTTGCCTACATCGATTTGGTGTTTATTCTTATTTATTTTCCCGTGAAAATTTAGTACAAATTTATAACGGATAAGTGCATGGTCCGACTCGGCATAAGTGTTCCAAAAAGAACGACAATCTTGGATGCAACCAGGCCATCTATAACCAATTGCTAAATGACCTATTTGAATCCACCGTTGTTCAGGGGCTGGAGGACGCCATGTAGCGCGACTTCTAACACTACGTCTGATGTTTGTACTACTTCAGTATAATCTATGTTGCGCACAGCTATCCAAAAGCCATTCACCATTATCGTTGCGCGTCGAGCTTAAAGTTTATCTTCCACCTAAATGAAATTCTGCGTTACTTATGTGCCCAACATGAGTATTCAAGCCAACCAAAATCATAACTATATCTGAACTTCGCTCTCTACTTAGTAAGGAGTTTAGTTCGGAGTAAAAAGCTTCCTTGCTTTCGTCTGTGCTGCAATCGATGGGAGCATATGCAAATACAACGGAGAGGCAACGTTGATAACAGGTTTCTTCATTGATTTTAGTAGATTTATTTAACGTGCTGCACACAGTCGACTATTTAAAGGAATCTAATCAATTAAGCCAGATTCAGCTCGTGCGCTAAGGACAATACCAACGCCCCATTTACCGACTTTGAAAACTTTGTGGAAACAAATGTTCGAAGCCAATAATACGTAGTTAGGGATGGTGCAACTAGTTTTGTAATGCACGTCGGATCCTGTATTCTGGTTTCAGATACGCAACATAGGTCGATTTCTAATTTATCCAACATACGTGCAAGAGTTTGTTGTTGTCCAAGTTGTTTTAATGTTCGCACATTAAATGCACCCACGTTAAAACCTAACCTATTTTTAATGAATGATCGCCTACTAGGACTATTTTCGATATTTTACAACCTGATATTGGGCTCAGTGTTATGATCTACACCAACCATATTCATAGTATCTAAAAGAGCGTTATTGTTAGATTGAGAAGCGGAAGGGAAAAAATGGAGGCAGAATTGGAGATAATTTTGTCTGCAGTAGCCCGATTTCGCTAATCGACCCTGCTGGGCTCTGCATATAAGGCGACCTTTTTTATACTCCGCGACGGCCGATACAGTATTTAATAATTGTAATTTTCAGTGAATCTCTTAATAAAAACGACAGAACAGCTAAATTAACTCTTTCATACTAAGACCAGAAATTTAAAAGTGCTCTGATAATACTATTAATTAACACAGCGTTTGATTCAAGAAATAACGTTATTGATGTCGCTTTTTGCGTGCTATTAATAGTAAAAACTTACTGAAAGTCTTATTTGGTGCGCTTTTGGCAAGGTTTATCACATGTGAGACTGGCAGGCAGTATATTTCCGCTTAATTGGTTGAGAACTCGTAAATTCATGCATATCAATGAATTCGTGCGCTGCAAGTTTCTCATCACCGATTGTGCACACGTGAGTTTTGATCGAACCTCAAGCATGCTCAAGAAAGTTTGAAAATGTAAAAGATCAGTTAGTGTATAAGATTTGTGGTATTTCAATTGTAAACAATTGTTTATCTGCATTTATTCATATCACCATTCGGACAGAAGAACATTTTTTTAATTTACTATAATTTATTTATTGTGTTACTAATTGAGTTTTTTAATGCTTGCTTGTGTACAAATCTGCTTTTACAGTCACCTATCACAGTCACAGTCCAAACACCAATGGACACTGTTCTTGATTTCTTCCGGAAGCTTGGACTACGCCAATGTTTGGTGACGCACAATGGGTACGGAGAAAATTTTCAGTTACAATATTTCAATTTCTAGGTTGATATTTATTGCTATTTAAGTTTCTAACCTGTTGGCAACAATGACGTAAAACTTACTCGTGCTATTGGTGTACACCTATCCTATCTTAAGTAACACCTAGATTCGGATTTACTGCACAGTTAATGAAACCCAAGCGTGCTATACGCGAAAAGCAGTTTAGCTGCTAATGAAAATTGACAATTGAATGATGTTGCAAGGTATTTTTGCATTTGTCATTTGTTACTGAAATATGCGTTTGTATTTACATGGTTATGGACTGGGATTAGCCAGTTAGAACTTCAGGCCAATTACATTTCCTCCTAAGAAAAGGCTGAATTTAAAAAAAAATAATTTAGCATATATATATATATGAATATTTCGTTTAGCATGCGGCAAGGCTGGTGTAGTAGTTAGAGTCCAGACGTAGGAGGCAATTCTGCCTTGGTTCGAGTCCTGGCCGTGGAGACTGTGGGAAACTAGTTTTCAAATTTCCAATAAGCATGAAATCGGTCTATTTAATGAATCGCCTTTGCTATCTTATATGACAAAATAAAGTGTGATGGCAGGATTGGATTATATATTTGAGTGTATGTTTGTGGGCTTTAGGTTTACCTTAAATATAGAATAAAATAGCAAATACTACTCTTCTACTGGACCGGTTTCGTTCTTATTGGGAATCCAACAGTAGTAGCCAGATCTGTCGTAGCCGCAGTTTGAAACTGGCAACATTTAATTTAAAGTCATGCAACTCCTCTTTTACGCTTACGAAGTCATGAATTGCACACATGTTTGTTTTATATCCAAGATTTTGATATTTGGCCAACATTTCCGTGCGGCTATTTACCAATTCTGGTTACTACTGGTGAGTGCCTAATATGCATTAAACCGTTCTATTTGTGAAGTAATATTTTATATATTATTCGTTGTTTAGTTTATAATGACAATATTCATGCTATGGATAAGAAGTTATACACCAACTGAATATACTGATTCTTTAAATCAATTTTGCTAGCATGAAATAAACACCAATCCCATTTTATCTAACCAGACGTCAAACAATATTGCAAAACTACCGTAATTTACTCGTACTGACGCGTTTCGACCTTCCATGATCATCATCAGAGTACGACAGCAAACTGACTAGCAAGGATCAAACCGCTATGCATTTATATGGAAAGAAAAATTAGATATGCGACTCTCACCTCTAGTAATATTGCATATATTTTACGTGATTGGAAATGTCGGCTGCACAATTTCTATACAGTCACGATCATTATCTGTTTGTATCCTTCGCCACACACATAGATAATACAATTAAACAATAATTAATTGCTTGGGTGGTGGCAAAAATTCTATAAATCAAGTTTGCCAGCCTCAAGTAAATACCAAACCCTTTGTATTTAACTAGTCTTCGAACGACAAAACAAAACTACCGCCAGTCACAACGCACTGACGCGTTTCGACCTTCTATGATCATCATCAGAGTCCGACGGCAAACTAAATAGCGAGGATCAAACCGCAATGCATACATATGGAAAGCAAAATTAGATATGCGGCACTCACCTCTAGTTGTTTCGCATACATTGTACTTGACTGGAAATGTCGGCAGCACAATTTCTGTGCAGTCACGAACATTAATTTTTTGCAGCTTTCGCCACATGTATATAGGTAATACAATTAAACAATCATTGATTGCGCGGGTGGTGGTAACAATTCTTTAAATCAAGTTTGCGAGCTTGAAATAAACAACAACCCCATTTTATCTACCCAGTCCGTCGAGCAATTTTGCTTTCCATATATATGAATTGCGGTTTAATCCTACCTAGTCAGTTTGCTGTCGTACTCCGATGATGATGATGGAAGGTCGAAACGCGTCGGTGCATGTGACTGACGGTAGTTTTGCTATATTGTTCGACGGCTGGTTAGATAAAATTGGATTGGTGTTTATTTAAAGATAGCAAACTTGATTTAAAGAATTGTTTCGACCATCCACGCAGTCAATGACTGTTTTATTGAATATAATGACACTTCACTGCCGAATAATCATGAAATTTATAATCATGTGTGGATTCTAAATGAACACTAGGGCGTCAATTAATATTTCGAGATTAAAAGTGTGTAAGTCGGACCTCTCTTTGTTGGCATGCCTGGTATTATGAGCTCCAATAGCACTTTCGCGCCATCAATAAAGCCCAACGAGTCATTATGGCACAAAAACGACCGTAGCATCGATATATATATATATATATATATATAGTGTGATGTCTTTCTTTTTGTTTTCTTGGTAATAGAGCAATTAGTCCAGATTTTATTGCATTTATTATCTACTGCGATTGTTTGCGTTGGTATGCTCGCAAAATGCCTGCATCTCTGGACAGTATTTTCGTTTCTCTTCTCTTTTAGGAGGGTGCTCGGTATAATAACGAAGAAAGACGTTCTATTACACATACTACGTTTCAAGAAACAGTAACTTTGGACCTCGGGAACTGGCTTCTGATCCACCTCAACAAACCGATACGATCTGCCACAAACACCGCCAGTCGAAGCGATATTTAAACGTTGGAGTTGAGATACTGTTGTCCAACGCTTACCGTGCTGCTCTTTATGATTATCTCAAAGTTTTGGAATCTCCATTTTTTGTTGACATTCACACTTTTCATCGGGTTACTTTTGTCCTCTTATGGCTATGCACTATTGTTTATGAGTTTATGATGTTAATTTGGATGTTTTATTTATTATAACTACATTTTATGATAAATCCGACACTTATTCAGTCTTTCTTGTTTATAACCAGTATTATTTTCTTATTTCGAGTGGTAGTGGGAAGAAAAATTGTTTCAGCGCGAGCTGATATGGAGATGCTTTATACTTTACGCTTCTTTTTGTGGCGATCTGTTCATTTTAACTAATTATTATTTTCGTTGCGCTCTTGATATGGACACCTGACCCATCATTTACATAAATTTGTCAGTATAGCGTAGAAAAGGCAATTCGTCCAGTAGGCCGGTTTCATCCTGGCCAGGATTCGCTGCTGACGTGATGAGTTTCCAATAAGGACGAAACCGGTCTACTGGATGAATTGCCTTTTCTGCACTATCCAATTCTTAGTTTATATTGACAAATGTATGCACTTGATTGGTCAAGTGTTTATATTAAAATCGCCACCTTGATTATAGTAATTGATGTCACCGTCTGTGCAATCAGTGTTCGTTTACCTATCGTCGTTGTCAGTGTAAGCTAATAGTTATTTCGCTTTTATTGATGTTAAACTATCTATTTATTTTAACCATATGTGTATACCTATTACATGATCTTAATTCATCTAACTAGTTTCTTTACTTTTGTAAAAACGTGTTACCGGATTTATATAACGTATTTGCTCCGGATTGTTTGTTTTAACCTTAAGATTGTGCTTTACTATGCCAATATCGATATGCAACGACATAATTTGTTCGAATTTTGGCACAAGCTGCTTTTGCTTACAATTAAGTGAGTTGACTTTAGTTCTGTTTGGATAAAATTTATGAATTCCTTACCAGATATTATAAATACGTTTTCGCCATTACTGCATCGTGAAAAAATAGACATACTTTAATACGCTTAAACTTCATTTGGCTGCCTAATGTTTTGGTTGACTTCCGTTGTTTGTGATTTGTTCTTCTTTATTGCTTCCGTGGTTCTCCCTATGGTTTTTATATTGAAGAAGAATAATAGTAGGCTATATGTGAACATTTATACTGTAACTTCTTAAAACAAAATAATGGTTTCAAATGAAATAATGGTCGCATAATGTGTTGTGAAATTGTACGCGCTCTTCATTATGGGACACTTTCGTAGCTGTACCGAGGCTGAGCACCTATTCGCTAGTCCAGTTAAAAGCAAAGCTGGTATTATTTTTGGAAACCAAAATAAACGCATTTGCTATCAATCGAGGATAGATTGGCCGTCTTACTTAGATCCGAGTTTTAAGCAGTTAAAAGCAGACCTCATAAAGGGACCCGGTTGACCGCCATGTTTTCGCCGAGTCTTGCTCATCCGTTGAAAGTGTGGTGTTGCGTTTTTTTGTAGCTTATATTGCGAATAAGTGTGTCCAGTCGCGGGAGGGCTCATCATACTCTACCGTGATGCCGGTCATACTTCGGACTGCAATCTTTGATCTTTTACTAGATAAACGAAAGGGTCTTCTCGTATGTAGAGCTTATCATTTATGCCTCTCGGTACTAAGATGACAGTGACCTAAACACATGTGTTATCTGGCAAATTTCTGAATCGTGGTCTACTTTGGCAGGAAATAATCTAAGAATTTTTCATTCATGGCGTGAGCAGACACAATGCATGTTCGAAAATCGAGGAAGCATGCATAGTGATGAACGAATTATAGAGCAACATTAAAGCGAATAAAGACGATTTCATCTTAGTATCCATGAACGCCACAACGCACAATAGCAAATACTGCGAGATTGCATCTTCATAGTGATCAGCTACATCATAATCTGTATGCGAACGTTATATGGCAAAAGTCCTAGTGCTTTAAAATGCATTATAATCCTTATGCATCCATCAGTAAGGGCTGCTGTGAGATACGGGAAAGAGACGAGATACTAAATTTCAACAAATGATAATGGAGTCCAGTGTGGTCAGTGCCAACGTTTTGAGACAAGAGAGCTACGGCTTGCTGTCAATCGGTCTAGCGAAAACTGCTGGTGACCACAAAGGCATAACTGTTCATCTATATCGCTTCAATTGATTAAAGTCAGAGTTGATTGAGCGACGGAATTGTGCCAATGTCATCTTTATCTTTTTCTCAAGCTGTGAAGCTTCAGGTAAAATTAAGTTGCATACATAAAGCTAACTAATTTTAATATGAGAGGATTTTGGAGAGAAGGCAAGCCTTATCATAGATAACACAACTTTAGAAAATATAAGTGAGAAAAAGTAATAACTTTAAATCGTACACCTTTACAACTTGCTATTGTATCTTTACTCTCAAGGAGATTTTGACTAAATGTCACTGCCGGTTTTAATTCTGATAAATGTAAAATGTTACGGTCATTGCTACAGATCACTGCATATAATATCATTTATTTAAATTACAAATTAGTGATATACTCAACGAATGGAGTATTTCGCATGACAATTACAGGAACATAATCTGTCATAAAAATGCAGACAGTTGCCGAACATGCCCACCAATTTAAAGCTGAACTATGAAATCCACCAAGTGAAAATGCCATAAAGGTCAGGTCAAAACATGACAGCACAAACTGTACTCGTATACTAAATATTGCGCATTGTGGTGTGGATTCACGCGGCTATCCTATAGGTAATTCTATTGATCGTGTAATTTATAACGATTCGCTGCTGCACTCAGCGTAACCTAAACGAACTGATAAAGAATTCATATAATTAATCTCATCACTTGCTATTATAAAACGTTAAATCTTAATTCTTTAAAGAAATGAAAACGTTAAATCGCCCCACAGCACCATCATTAATCACCAGACAATTGAGTATGCGAAAATCTGGACTGAATTGGAAGATTGGCCTCTGTCTAGAGGCCTGGCGAGTTCTGTCTTATTAGTATGTTTCCTTGAAACCAACTATGCGAGTGATATAGAATTCCATTTTTACATGTTTGTACTATGTGACGCCGATGGTTCACGAGAAATCTTCTGGATAAATCTGGTCAGCTTTTAAATTTTGCTTTCTATAAATTAGAACTAAAACACTGTTTGTCAGAAGCTGTAGTCAAACACAAAATATTGCACATGGCCGTGTAGATTTTGGCAGCTGTCCTACCCGTACTTCTGCCGATTCTGTGAGTTTTGACAATTCGCTGCTGGATTCAACTTAAGCAACATAAACTGATAACTCTTTTCTGATAGAAAACGTTTTTACACCGCGGCTTACGCTCAATAACCAGGGGACATTTGAATATGCGAAAATCTGGACCATCAAGTTGGCAAACAGTGTTCTGAAGTGACGCAGAGTAAATTCGGTCAAGTCGGCATAGGTTTTTCTGTAACCCACTGTTCGGGCGGTACAGATCTCCTTTTGTAACTGTTCGCATTAGGTGGTGGTGATGGTACTCGAGAAAATTGCCCGATACACCTGGTCTGCGTGTAAATTCCTCTTTCTGTCCAGTAGAAATAAAACATGCGATCCTTCGGCAATTATGGTCAAACACTGAATATTACACATGACTGTGAATATACGCGGCTTTCCTACGGGTTGTTCTTTTGATCGTATGGAATACCCTAATTCGCTGCCGGATTCACCGCAACATACATGGGCTGTTAATTTAAAAAAAAAATATGGCTCATTGATTGCAGTTTCAAAAATACTAAACATCAAAGCCTCAAAGGAAGAATAATATGAACACGCTGCTCCATTAGTTTTGTCTATTTAACTGCGCATGGAAGATGTAAGTTTGACTGGCGGTAGTTTTGCCTTGTTGTGTGATTGTTTAAATACAATGGGATTGGTGTTTATATCAAGCTTGCAGTCTGAATTTGAAGGATTGCTGTCACCACTTAACTGATAACGTTTACATATGGTAATGTTTCTTGCCTTCGGCTTTGAAAGTACGAAATGTTAATACTTTCAAGGAAAAAAAACTTGACGACTTATTATTTGCGAACTACAAGTTGAATGCGCGAAGACATCATGAAAGGCTTAATAGTGAAGTGGATACATTTTAAACATTTGAGGTAATGAGTTGACCATTATTGTATTTTCTGAAGAAAAACCTAATCATAATTAGTATTTCATTGACGAACAATAGAATTAAATCGTATTTTCACATTCTTGAAAACCGTATGTACACCCTGCAGGTTGCCACTTTAATATTCTCCAACCTTACAACAATTGTCTTGTTGCTAGGCGGTGCTTGTGACGAATAACTGACGTTAATTCATGTGAAAATATCGAACGCAACTAATAATACAAAATATGCAGTAACTCATGAGGATTATTTAAACACTAAACAATGCAATTTTAATGGACTAACATGGTACTGAAACAGAACAACAGCGACCGACCCAATGTGAAGGGGTGATAGAATTCTTCGAGTCAATACGGCCACATTGAAGTAAGCGACAAAAGCTTTGATAAAGGCGCCGTCTACAACATAGACAACCTTATTAAAGTAAAATAATCAGTCAGTAAAACAGGAATGTATCTTGTCAGCAAAGAGAGGACTAAGAAGTTATTTAAGTCAAGGACGCTGTTTCGAAACACACATCAGTAACACTTTCTATTTAACCAGCCGAACAGTATGGCGAAAGTCTACCTTATCAAGAGACATCGTTCAAGTCGGCGAACGTCGATACAATTAAAACAGCTGAAGCCTACTGAAACAAATAATTTCCGACAAGATCGAATACTAATATTGTTTATGCTCCGCCTGCATGAGTGCTGGCTTATACTGAGGATTTGCCTCATAAAAGCGAACCTATTGTCTGTTCAGTGAATTCCTTTTGCCTTCAGTTAACGTCATATCGACATTTTCTAGAACATAATAGTAATGATGTAGTTGAGCTTTACCAAAATGCCGTCTCACCATATTTGTTATTTGTCTAGGTGTTTTTGGTTTGCGGATACTAAAATGCGATCATTTCTATTCCTGTTTTTGTTGTTCCTTACATTTTTCCTCGTTATGTACGCCTCCTTGATTTTATAAATTACTGTGTGGTGGCTCGTAGTGTGAATGCAAACTTCTGTAATATGATTATTTCCAGCCCAATTAGACCACGGTTCTAAAATCTGCCATCCGGTAGATTTTCACAAGATATAGGCAATACTTCTATCGTTATATTAATGGACCAACATGCACTCGGATGTTATCATTATATGTTTAGAAAATGCCATTAAACACTTGGAATTAAGGCTGTAGAAAAATATAAACTTAAATAATTGGTGATTGAATCATAAATTCACGCTCACCTTGAATTCAAGCGGGTTTAGCTCCTACAAAAAAGAAACATTCTAAGTCAGCTGTCTGCCTGGATAAAGTCCGATACCGGTTTGAATTTGAGTAATTTTAATTCCGATTTTCTATTAGCTAAGATTAAGCGAGAATCTAAGTTCTTTAGTAGGTCCTTTCATGTTGACAAAGAGTAGCCTTAGTATAGTTGCTACAGGACGCGTCCTGTATTTATTGTAAAACTTGCACAAAGGCTCTATAAGCACTATTTCTAAGTGTAAAGCTTCATCATGTCGAAATCTTCATGGTATTCCGAAAATTTGACACAATGGAGAATAATACCGGAGAAGCAATTTAGGCGTCCGCAAGGAAACAAATTATCTGATTTCCACATTGTTTAAAATGTTGAAGAGCCAATCAGACTGCTATTCAATGGATGGAGCGCGTCATTGGTATGCTAGTATTTACTGGGAAATGTGTATTCGATTGGATGGCGGAAATAAACCAATTGCGATTAATGGCCTCTTCATGAATAGAAAATTTTATAAAATTACAAGTACCATGCCCACGGAAAAGTATTAGACTCAGTTTTGTTAAAAACAAGCAATTTTTAACTCTAATGGACTTCTCAAATTAAAAAATTGTAACTTGTTACACATTCTTAATAGGGAATGGAAGAGAGTAAAATTGAGAATCGTTCAGTTTGCATCACGCAATCTAGTGCGTGTAAATAATTTCGTAATTCGCTATATTCTCTCACTATCTGTCATTTTCTTTACGATGGTATTTGCTGTTTCTTTGTATTTTTAGAAAATGTATACTTATTTGTTGATACTTGTTGCAATGAGGTAAAGCGGTAGATGCCAAACAACTAGCACGTTTTGTGTCACTATTTCACTACCATTTTCAAATTGAATGATAATTGCATAATATAAACTAATTTCAAATTTTTAATAGATTACGTATTGCGTACCTGTTAACAAGGTAGTTTAACTAGAACCAGAAGGATACGCGATCAAAAATATATAACATGATTGTTTTGATAGTGTTCTGCTAAAAGTTTGTCCTCAGCAGTTATATTGTATGGACGCCCGCCGATTTGAGCGATGCTTCTTTAAAGATTGACTTTTATCATACTGTTTAGCTGGTTACATAGGAAATGCTGTTGATGTGAGTTTCGTAAACTCAAACTTGACTTCAACAGCTTTTTAGTCCTTTCTCTACTGATCAGATTGATTTCTGTTTTGCTGAAGTTATTTATTTATTCAATTAAAGTAGATGACGCCATTGTCAACCATATTTTTTGTTTATTTCAATACGACAATATTAATTTGAAGAGTTCTGTCGCCTCTTCCCTTCGAGCCGATCGATTTCTATTACCTTATCTTTTTGATTCGCCTCTATTTGTAAATACTATTTAGTTGTTTTTTTCTTTAATGTTGTATCGATTATCTCAGAATATCTAATGCATTGATCATGGTAGTTAGTTATTATATTAAAAGTTTAAAATGGATCCATTTCATTATTGTGTTTTTCATGATTTATTCGCACATTTAGCCGGTTGCTCGAAAATTAAATGTCGTAAAGTTTTACTTTCTTCAATGCATCAAAATGTATTACTTTTAAAAATGCAACCAACGAGTGATTTTATTGTAAAAAAGTATCAGTTCATGTTATTGAATCTAGCAGAGTATTGTTATAATCCGATGATCGTCAACATAACTGGTAGCATAAGAAATCCACACTGTCATGTGCAATTTTTTGTGATTGACTAAAATATTCGTCTAATTAAACGTTTCTGTTCTACTTTATCTTTTAAGTGTTAACTCTACAAATTTGCCCCTTTTGATTCATTTAATCGATGTTGCTTTGTCTGAACTTGATTTGTGTGTCATTTCAATTTAATAGGATGTCATGGTTCAGTTTTTAATTTTTTCGGCATGTTTCGGCGAATACGAGTCTGCATGTTCTTGACAAAATTTTTTCCCCCTTTTTACTTTGAAATGTTCTCTTTATTCAGTGCATTATTAATTTTAAATTTGAATAGATGTTATTACATGCACTGGTCTGTGGATTTGACCGTAAAGTTTTACGGTTGTCCGACGTAATATTTTTAGTTATAATCCTGCAAAATCTTGTTGTGTGTAAGAATACCGTGATATTTTTCAACGTTGTGTGATTTAAAGTTCTTACTATTTCTCACTTATATTTTCTTATGTTATATTATCTATGATAAAACATTACCTTCTCTTCGAAATCGCCCCGGTTTACAATTAAATTGAGTCGTTCTTGTCTAGTTGGCACAAAACTGAGTAATTTTTTATTAGCAAATTGAGCCGTGTAAAAGTTCTCTTTAAATTTCTATGTGATCAAGTTTTCGTGCTCTTCATCAGTTGGAAGAATCTTTGCAATCCTGCTCATTCCCTAGTCACTGAAAAATGGCAGTTGGCGGGTACTGAATTTTTACCTTATGCCTTAGTGGTATTAAATAGTATTGTCGAAGACTCTCGCGCACTAAATGCTCCGGAAGAACCGAGATCTGTATAATAAACAGATCATTTTACTTAAACAGATCTCTTGGTTGAGGATATGTGTGCGCATTGTCTTTGACTAAACTCCGTTGCTGCTAAGCAGGAGGCGTGATTCATTGCTTTTTCGTTACTTTTTGAGGGTCTTGTGACTGTCAGCATCGTCCATCGATGGCATTCCTCGGTGAAATTTGACGGTGCTTCTTAACGATAGTGAGAAGTATTTTTTTAATTCGGGTAACTTACTAAAGGCTATGACCCTTCAGTAGTGAAGGTGGAAATTTCATTTTCTCAGAGTCGCTAATTTACGGATGATTATTTTCAATTAATGCGATATTGCTGTCGATACTAACAATTAGTAATAGAAAATTTAATTTAAAAAGAATATGTTCCATGGAGCGTTTGTCTTCGGTTACGCATATGGCAGCCAGCAACTTTTATTAGATTCAGTACACAAATTTATATTTTTTTTACTTTGGAGGCGAAATATACACCTTTTTATTTTTTACCTTGGATATGATCCACAATGTTTCTGCCAACAATCTAACGGTAGTTATCTATTTAGAAATTCGTTGAATAACATACACATGCGATATCAATGTATTTATTTGACTTCACCATTTTATAATCCAATAATTTCTGAATTGGTCAATAAATATATAAATAATATCTATTATCTTTTCTATATATTTTGTCCTAAATCAAATTGGAAAATAAATTAAAACGTATTCTTGAAGACAGTTAAATTGTATGTATGTATGTATGAATGTATGAATGTAAACATTTTTCTCTTAAAACATTATTTTAGCACACGAACAGAGAACATAATTCCACACAATGGGACCATTCGAAGAACTACGCAGGCAGCATGTGATGGCGAGAATTTTGGGCCTAGGTACTATGGAGGCAACTTCGCTAGTCGTCTCCTTACTTATCTGTCTTGGAACTAGTGCACGGCTCTCTCTTTCTTCCTACATCAGTCTGGATTTACAAATAGATAAATCGCTTAATCAAATTCTTTACACTATCCAACCGTAGTATAAATTTCAACTAGGAAGATGTAATTAAAATTTGTACTGCCTATATCTTTGGTGGTCAAGGTAAAGTACAACCCTACATTAATTCAAAACTCTTTAAAACTGGTAATGGAATTGGTTTTATGTACGATCAGCCAAGAGGCCCAAAAATATATGCCCATAACAAGATCTAAATGTGAAATTATTAATCAGGGGGTGTTCAAATTAGGCCGATTAATTTGACATGAAATTAATCAATCAATCAAATAGGCGTCTGAAATACTATGCACTGATTTATCACGAGAATCACTCTAGCTACAATGTTACAGAATTTATGCATTCACACGCAAACACAAAATTCATCATTATGTATTCAATTAATGTATACATTTCTTTTATTTAATTTGCTATGAATAAAAGATTTTGCAAGTGACTGCTTTTGCAGTGCATAGATGCTGGTCTGTTCAACCAAGCGCCTGTGAAATGTACAGCTAAGTGCCATTGTATAATCAAATATTGTTTTTTTCTGCACATGAAATAGCTGCTTAGTGCATTTTGAAGAAACGAATTCAAGAACATTTTGGATTTAAATTGGCTGCAAAAGAGAGAAAACTTTCGTAATAGACGAACATATTGTTTATAAATATAACACTTAAACTGGTATTTTTAAGTAAGTAGTGAAGATGTGTAGCGCATTGCAGAAGAAACAAATTGCAACATCCTTTATCCTTAGCTGTATAAACAATAAACATTATGGTTAATTCGGAGTGTAGGTTCGTGAGTATGTTCATGCATATGGATGTTGATTTCCTACTTCCTGTTCTGATGGAAATCTCTTCTTCCTATAAAAAATAAAAGTGTCTTTTTTAATTTAGAATATTCTAACTAAATGGGTCCTTTAATTAGTCATAAACTTACTGTATATAAGTCGATTTATTGGAACATATATTTGTTATCATCTTTTTCGTGTGGTTTAATGAATTTCACTTAACCTCGTCAGCAGTTAATAACATTAACTATCTACGAAAATCAATATCCGGTTTATATACCATATCCTGTCATAGCTAGTACAGTCGTGTTTAATGTACTAGCTTTATTTGATTGTTAATTGCCTACATGTGGCTTGGGTGTGTGCATTTAATAGTTTCAATATTAACAGAGGTAGACTGTAATTCTTTTAATATTTCAAAATGCCGATTTCGTGAAATAATTATCGCTTATCCTATTTTTCGTTTTTTGCTAGATCTTGTTCTATGCATTGAACTTTATTTACCCAAAAAATCTTTTTTAAATCTGCAGTAGTGCAGCTAACATCATATAAAGTCTCGACAGTGCGACTTCAACGCTTACTCACTCTTTATAATTTATATACCGAGTCTGTAAAGGATACCAACACTATGGCTATTGTCTCAGTAACCGATACCAACATTACTGTACCGAAAATGTACATGGTAATAACACTGTGATTGCAGAGTCAGTACATGGTACCAACATGATGGATTTCAATGTATGCTATAGTTCACTAAAATTGAGAATCACAACTATTTCTAAACACCTGTTACTCCAGTACATCCATACACTCTGGCCTTGATCGATATTAGTTATCTCATTTCGCGGTAATCATGATATCATTCAATAGAATATATAACAGTTAGTTACAACCATTAGTCAGTTCTATTATTATTAATAGTAGTAGGATTTCATTATCCCCTATTCTTTTGCTGTTCCAGTATGCTTAATATATGGCTGAGACATCCCATTTTTATTTATTTGGCATTTTTAATTTTTTAAATTTTATTTAAAATTATTAATGCATCCAATGAATTTGCTCGGCCTTTTATTGTACAGGTGTTTGCGTTGAACTTGGTTAGGTTTCTGTTGCTTATGGCACACCTGTGGATTATTTAATGAAGTTATTTAATTTTGATTGAGGTGACCTTCAGGATTCTTCTTTTGATGTGCGTTTTAGATGATGCGTTGTTTTATTTGTCAATAAGAGATTTGTTTGATGACATTCAACTTGCTGTTTGGTTATATATATATATATATATATATATATATATATATATATATATATATATATATATATATATATATATACATAAAATCAAGATACGCTCATCTTTAGTAGGTTTTACGCCTAGAGCGATTCGAGCCAGAAAAAGCTTCTGCGGTAATTGATTATTAGGTCGTATGCATCACTGCGTTTTAGTGCGGCCTAGATACTGGTTATTGCACAGAAGCGACAATTTGTAGACTCTGCTTTTGTTCTGATAAACGTCTCAAATAGGAAATTTTGTGCTTGTGAAGCGTGTAATGCATGACTTCATTATACTAGCTGGAAGTTGACCCTCATAGAGCAATTTCAGAGCAACCTCATTTTATGAATGTCCTGTGATTATTTTTGTTGAGATCCCATATTCAACTCTAAAACTTTGTTTGGATAGACATTTTCCTAAAAGATATTTCGTTGTTAATCCATATTTTCTTGTAATCTATCTTCCTTGCAGCTCCTTGGGTTAGGTTTACCGCCAAGTTTTGTTGTTATGCTTTTGGTACCGCATTTTTTTAATGAGTACACTGTCCCGTACATGTCGCTGTCCTATAAACTGCTCGATAATGCTGCTGTCTTTCTCTCGCATTTGTAAATGTCTATCAAAGGCAATGTCTTTTTATTTTTCTCTACTTATGTAAAACCCATCAGTCTCATTTACCTCTTCCAATATATGCGCGGTGTTTATCCTGTCATGTATGAATAATCGTATATTATCTACTTTTCTCTTGTATAAAAAACTTTGTATTTTTATTCATTGCAAACTTGCGTTCTGTTGTTGACGCATGTGCACATCTTCATAGTTTTGAGTAGCGAAACTTGCCATTTCAATATCGTTGTATTTACCGAAATATTCGCCAACACACTGATTTGTAGGTATTTTGCGTATGTTACTAATATTTTTTAATCTTTTTTGGTAGGTCAATGCATTCAATCTTAGCCAGATCACATACGAGTGTTTAATCATTACCTAAAGGAGTCGCGATTAAAAGCGAGCAAAAATTATGCTAAAACATTTTTGTCTATCTTCAAGGTTTTCAATTTTTCTATTAAATCAGATGAATCCAATCCTAGGCGTGTAATGACAAATACATTATAAAATTTGAAAAAATGTACTTATGCTACTTGAATATTTAGCAAAAGTTGTCGAGAATTATCTTAGAATTTTCAAAATGTAAAATAAAAATCAGTTACTTGACGTTAAACTTGTTAGTCATCGATTCTTTCAAATTCTATGATATATTGACCACTAAACGATAGTTTGACACGTTTTAAAGCCAACTATTACATTCAAATATTGAGAAATTACAAGAATAACAGATATTGTCCAGAAGAATATCTGCTTCAGACTGGATAATATAGAGGAACTTTAGAGTTAGTGCTAAAAGTTATAAATAGGTGATTCGTCGTTCTCGATCAAAAGAAAGTGCGGATAATCGTTTCATGTTGCTTTCAGCAACGTCCAGAAGCGCAGAACTGGATTTTGTGAAAAAATAGGTTCAAACATGCTGTCAAATTAGTTAGAACTGCAATACGTACACTTTTGAAAGGCATGATCCATGAATGGCGATGAAATTAAACTTTATTTAAGCTTTCCATGGCTGATGAAATATTGTAAAATTATAAATTACCGCGTCTTTTCAAATGATCCAATTTTGCGATTTTGAGCGAAATTTGCATCTCTACAAAGTCACTTGTTTACATCAGACTTCATTCAAAACGATTGATACGGTATGATGATATTCATTGACTCTTGGTTATTGTTGATTATAAATTGCCATCGCAGTTATTCCCCTTAATTATCACATCCTTAGGAAAGTTGAATCATTAAAATTAACTTAAACAGTCACGCGGCTACATTATCGTCATCGGTCGAACGTGCTGATGCGTTTCGAACTTGAATGGTTCCCGTTAAAGCACGGCGTTTAGTGGATTAGCGAAGATAAAACTGAAATTCGTATATATATATATTTATATATATATATATATATATATACTATATATATATAAGTTATGTAAAACTAAAAATACGGCTCTCGAACCTCGTGGTCTTGCATATGTAGTACTTTACTCAAAATATCGGCCACCTAGTTTCTATGCACAACTCTTATTGCCGATTTCGTGACAATTTAATTATTGAATTAAAAAAGCATTGCTTGTGTTCATGGTGATAATTATAGAAATCAATTTTTCGAAACTAAAATTAACAAACGACCCTATTGACTGAACCCGGTCACGAAACATAGCAAAACTAGTGCCAATCACACTTACTGACGGGTTTCAACCTTTCATTTGAATCAAAGATGTACGACATCAAACTGACAGACAGTGGTGATTTCGCTGTGCAGTATGACTTGTTAGATTGAGCGCCTGTGTTACTTACCCAAAGTCCCAAAATTTAAAACGATTATTTTTTATCACCATACATGCGGTTTGATCCTCGCTAGTCAGTTTGCTGTCGTACTCTGATGATGATCATGGAAGATCGACTGACGGGAGTTTTTTTATGTTGTTCGACGAATGGATAATTACAATGTGATAGGTGTTTACTTCAAGCTAGCAAACTTGATTTAAAGAATTGTTACCACTTCCCACGCAATTAATTATTGATTAGTTGTATTTTCTATATATATGTGTGGCGAAAGCTACAAACAGCTAATTTTCGTGACTGCATAGAAGTTGTGCAACTGACATTTCCAGTCACGTACAATGTATGCAAGACTACTAGACGTGCGAGCCGCATATCTTATTTTGATTTCCATATATATGCAAGGCGGTTTAATACTCGCTAGTCAATTTGCGTTCGTACTTTGATGATGATCGTGGAAGGTCGAAACGCGTAAGTGCGTTGTGACTGATGGTAGTTTTGTTATGTTGTATTTATTTCAAGCTCGCAAACATCATTTAAAGAATTATTGCCACCACTTGCGCAATCAATTATTGTCTAATGAATTACTGCACAAACATTTCAGTCAGCAATCTTAGCACTTGCTCAGTTATAACAGAGCTCAAATAAGGATTAATGTCATTACAGTTGATCACCGAAAAAATCAAGAAAATTGTTTATTATTTTATGTTAGTTGTATTCCTTTATGGCCGCCTTTTGTTAAAAATCGGTTTATTTAACCGGAATGTACTTGGTGATTTGATTCTGGATAATACCTATAATCCAAACTCTAATTTCTGCATAATGACACGACAACACATGTATAACTTGGAAAAAATGAACGAATAAAAAGTTAAATATGAATTTTTAGCTGCTGTTTTCCCGTCAAAGAGTAGTTTGCCGATCTATCGGTAGTTACGTTTGATTGTCTTTTCATAAAACCACTCATCTTAATAACTTTAGACAAGTATTTATTTCGTTTAAACGGTTCAATTTAAACAAATGTATTCCATAGCAATAACTGGCATTTCACCAGGTGATCATGTGTCATGTATGTTTGCGTGTATGCTCCTGCATACAACAGAGAAGAATGCAACTGCATGCAAACGTATGCTCATCTAAGCGAAACTACAATGGATATTGCATGCTTCTGTAAATAAAAATCATAATGTATGTGTTTATGCATGTCGCCTTGCACGAATGCTAACTTGGCCATAATGATGTTGTGGAGAGGTTTAATTTGCCTCTTTTCTGTGAGTTATCCTGATAAATTTACTCATAGTATCAAGGTATTCCTTCCCTCTCTACCCCCTCTCTCTCGTAAATCTCACTAATAATTTGTCTAAATTCACTTATATACTTTTTTTCACTCCTTATAGTTATATGGCAGTGAAACTTTAGTCACTTGCCTTTTGTGTGGCTGGACATGATGATTATGCATGTTGATAATTTGATGTCTTCAGTTTAATGCAATCGCATGCATGTGTACGTTCATCATGGTGAAACTTCAGACATTTTTCACATTTCACACGTTTACTTGTTCTATTCTCTATATGTGATGTGCCGTTCTTATGGGCTACCTCGCTGGTATTGACGATACAGTAGTTTTAAATTCATGTTAGGAAAAAATGGTCGATAGCTGATATTAATTGAGTGTAAAAATTAGTTGACGGCAAGACAAACAATTATAGAAAATTACCTGATAAAAATAAGGAGCATTTTAATTTTGTGAGGAAAGTCATTATTTAAAATCGTTGAATGATAAGTGGTTTACTCTATAAAACTCCTTAGTTAATAGATACAATGAGATACGAATTAAAAGATGAAATACGAAGAATGGACGATCAAGTTTTTAAAAATATATCGGAAATTTATAAGTTCACAAAACGTCTATTCTAATACGGCATTCGCAATCTTGTACTGAAGCATTTTTATAGTTCTATGCCATGTAAGATTCTCTTTCTGGCTTTCGTAGTGATTTTCCTATTCCTGTTTCATTCCATACGTCATCCCTTTATTTAACTTCAATAGACAGTATAATCAACATTGTCGATCTAATTAGACCACACATAAATATGCGTCGACTACCATCCCAGTTAATTATATCTTCCGTTTCAATTGTATAAACGTGCAAGTTCAGATCTATTTGCATTTCACTTACCTAGTTTTATGCTCCACCCTTCTTGCCTTATTTAGGCGCATGATTTCACACAAATACAAGTGTTTACAGCCTTTGTATGAAATTTTGAGGCCACGATTTGGAGTTGTTTTACCATAGTTCTGTGAAAAAGGCATTCGGAAATAAATCTCAAAATATCAGAAAGAACAAATTGACGGGAATACAGCAGTATTTGCTACGAATAAAGCTCAGATAATAGTGAAATATATTATCGCGCGCAACATTCCTTTTAAAATCTATATAGGATATGCATATGGAAGCAATGCAGTATGATATATAAACCGTTGCCATCACGTAAATAAGCAATTATTGAGACAAAAGGCACATTTTAGTCTAAAAACCTGTTAGAATTTTAATGTTTTTCTTTAAGTTGTAGATTTAAAATTTCTTTTCATTTGCATGCTTATGTTGTCATTAAATACGTTGATTCACGATTTAGGTAAATTTAATTTTAAAATGATTAGGAAGAAAATTAAAATATATCTTATGTTAATTTCCATTCTTTACGATGATGATTTAAAATGAAAATAATATTATACAGATAGAGTAAGTACCAGAGAAAATATTAATGTCAGATTTATACATGACAGAAAGTTTGGGAATGTTAGCATTTATTGTAAATCAGAGGATAAAATTATTTCATTTTTAACCAATCCTGTAGTAATTTTTCTAAAATGAAATTTAATGAAAATCAGATTGAATTGCTTCATGTTGTTTGAACATACTTATTCAGATTCTAAGATCGTCAAATAAAAAATTAATTAGAGAGGCCGTTAGAACAACGCAATTTCTTTCAGATAAAAGTGAAGCTAAATTTGATTTAGACAAAGCTATGGTTATGTAAACAGACGAAAATACGAAATATAAACTTAATTTTGATTTCAAGTGCATAGGGAACGATTGATAACTGACAATGTTTTATGTTTGAAAGCGGTTGAAGATGAAACGATTGTTTTACTGCAATATTTTTTTTAAATACATTTTGGTTGATCCTTCTATGCGTCTGGATAAGTAATAGGAAAATTATGACGTAACGCATAGGTGTGTATTTTAATCCATACGGTTTGAATATGTTTATTCTATAAATGACAATTTAGATTAGATTGCACACGTATAATGTAGAGGTCTGTTTTTTTGTGTGGGTATATTAGTGCGTATAAGGTAAAGGGTACTTAAGGCCGGCTGTCTCAATAGGACAGCCATTGTCGATGCCCATGGCAATCGTCTTCATGCTTTACATAGAAAATCTGTTTTGGTAGGACGCCACTGCAGACAAAATAGGGTACACGACTTCTGGTGATATCAGAATCTAAAGTAAGTAGGAAAGTAAAATCAGTTGCTTTAAATACAATATATGAGTGAATTTAAAATAATCCTTTACCTTGGTTACCAAATTTCCTAACCGAAAGGAGAAATTTGACCCGTTAGAAAAATCAGGAATGTATGAAAATATACGCAAGGACGGTAAAAAATGTATTTATGTGAAACCACGCGCTTATTTACTGCATGTAAATATTGGCATGTTAATAGTTCAGACATTGAACATCATGCAGAGGAAACGGAAAATACAATTAACCGGAGTAATTGGCGAAGTATATCAATATTTTGCCGAAATTGATCGTAGAATGCATTAAAACTTAACCAAGAAATGACATAATGCATGAATTTGTCTTGGATAAATAAATAAACTCGATTTCGAGTCCAGCACTTACGAATGATATGAAGATATGATTGCATGATTCAGAACCGAAAGCCAACTTCAGTTTATTAATAAGAATTATAGATTTGAAATAATGTTTTATGGGTATAGAAATTTATGATTTATTAGTCAAATTTTTAATTTTAAATATCACTTATTTCACCCTTTAAAACTTGGTATCTACAACTATTTTCATTAAAATTTTATGTTACATATCGCCTTTCCTCGCAATATTATCTTGGCTCTTATTTAAGCAGGAAATTTTCTGGATTTGTTGTCTGACCTGCAATAACTTTTTGCCACCTTAACTTGTTAAATTATCTCTTTCGAACCTTTAACAATTTTTCATGGTGTGAATTTGCAACTAATATATCGGTAATACTTGTCCCACCATAATAATAATAATAATTAGACGAGAAGTCGAACGCGTGCACATTTGAAAAAGCCAGCTTATGATCGTACACGAGTATGGAATTACATTTATCTGAAAAATTCAAAGTTAAAGCATCTACACATCTATACAGGACTATTGTTTATCTAGAGAATCGTCAGGAACTCTCAAGTTTCATTGTAAATTCCCTTAGATATATTTAGGCTTGCATGCAATAGAATTCCACGGAATTCTTCTAAGTTGAAGAAATACACTCACACACACCTAAATGACCCATGCTATCCGGTGAAATGTGACCGATAGTTAATAATTCAGCACATGAGTATAAATAAAACTATACTAATAAAATGGGATTGGTGTTTAATTCAAGCTGGCAAATTTGATTTAAAGAATTTTTACCACCACCCGCGCAACCAATTATTGTTTAATTGTATTGCCTATATATATATGTGTGTGGTGAAAGCTGCAAACAGTTAATGTTCGTTTTAAACTCAATATTTTGCGGTGTGTAAGCATTCAGGTTATCAATGCCGCGTTTTGCGTACGCGGGTAATAGCTGTACACGGGCAGTTACACAAAGATCCGATTTGTCACTATTTCCAATTTTTGAAATTTGCATAATATTCTTTTAATGCGTAGTGCTGTGCAAATGCAATAAATCGATAGATTAGTCGCAATTAAGCGAAAAACGCGTTAAAATGATAAATTGCATGGTTATGCTCGGTATGCATATCTTCCTGCTGCTCTTTAACGCTAATCCGCTACTAGGTGCACAATACCTAACACATAATTGTCTATAAATTAGCTGTCAGAAAAAAACCATTATATAATTACTTTATTCAAGATGTTGATCTTGATATAGACTCGTAATCAATTATGTACATTCATTTATCGGTATAAACTAAGCATTGTGCAATATATAAAAGGCAATTCGTCCTTTACGCCGGTTTCGTCCTTCTTGGGAACTCATCACGTACTTTCCAGAATTTGCCGCGGACAGGGCTCGCACCTGGCACATCTTCTTCGGAATTTGTTGCTCTAACGACAAATACCCTGCCGCACACTCCACACAAATTACAGTTATATACTAGCTAACGTTTCTTGTTTACTCATCTTTAGGTAGAGCCCATACGGCATCACTTTAGATCTAAAGCTCCAACTAACCAATTTGTTATTATAGAGCAAACGTCTCGCTACATGTTGAAGTGATATTGAATTGAACATTTATACCATTAAACTAAGATTGGTTGCGCATGCGGTGATAACAATTACTTTAATCGAAGTTGCTATCTTGATATAAACAACTGACAAATTATGCAATAACATTAGTCAGTATAAGCTAAGCAACCTTGCTGAAAATTTTTTTATCACTGCCCGCGCAACCAGTGTTCGTTTTATTATATTAAGCAATATATAACTATTAGATATAATTGAATGATGTCATGATTACCGCCAAATTTGCTAACTGATATTGATCAAAGCCAGAGTATATGGATTTGTTTGAATAACAAGTATACATAAGTTGTTGTAATTCGTGCCATTTATAAAAGTACGTAAGAAAGATTAATGCATATATATATATATATATATATATATATATATATATATATATATATATATATATATATTCATTTTACCCTTCCTGTGTGCAAAAACTAAAAAAATATCAAAAATAAGAAGCGTTTCTTTTGCTTTGTCTTCTTAAATATTTACTAGTGAACATATATTTATATATTAATTCGAAAGCAAAACAAGATAGAAATATGTGAACATAGAGAGTGTGAAAAACGGAAACCAATCAATTGTGTGTGTCATATCCAGTTCAAGCTCAATGCTTGTACGCGCTTCTTCTGCTTGCATAAATCCGGCTGCAATTTGTTTATCCATAAGGCTTCGTATGTGGCTAGCTCCCTTTTGTTTTTTCATTTAGTAATTACTTTGAATGCTACGTCTGGAGAACATACGTGCGATGTTTCGATGATGTGTTGCGCAATAGCAGACGTGTATTCACCATTTGATTTAAAACAGGCGTTTAAGTTACAATGTTCTCTCATTCATATATATATATATATATATATATATATATATATATATATATATATGCATATCCGTATTTAGGCAGTTTGTCGGTTTGCCGTCAAATGCTCATAATAGTCCATTACTAAAAACGTTTACTCGAATCTGCATGCGTCAACAGATTGGTTAAGATTTTATTACCGCTTGTTACATATTTATTACAAAGCTGTGTAGAAAGAGTAACATTTCAACGACCACAACTTGATGATTACGTTAAAGCCTTAATTTACACATGGAACCTATACTTTCTGAATCGCGTCGAGCGTTTTTCAAATTAGCCTAGTTGACGACAAGAAAGTACAGTTAATCTATGGAATGATTAGTGAGAGAATGTGTGTAAATAAAGTGAACAATTTTAAACAGAGCCTGGGGTATAATTGACTGCAAGCATTTCTATAAATCAAATATTTTGAGAAAAATAATTAAGTGAATAGAAATTCTATAATTAAGACAAACTTAGAATTGCTTTAAAACTAACTAGTGGGGATGAACAAAGAAGCGAAACTGTAATATTTAAATTATGCATTAGTACCAGAACTGTTCAATGTAAACGAAAACCTAAATTTACATGAAATGTCGTAAAAAAGAAATACCTGAAGGCATAAAACTTCCTAACTTAAGTTTAAATTGGTTAGTGAGCGGTAGAAAATGTTATTCGTTTAGAAATAATTAATCAACACATAAAAATTGTTTATAGGTAAACAAAGAAGATCAAAATAAAGCTAACGCGTAAATTAGGTAGCATATTTCTCACAAAAATAGAGAAGATAACTTTTAATTTAATGAAAGTCCTATTTTTATTGTCAATGGATTTTCGGAAGAACAATGCCACCGTTCAAGGTTTGACGAGATGACCAAGAAACAGTATAGTAAATTTATCAAAGTAGTAGTTTCTATATTGCTCGTCATTTGATAGAGGCAGATCATACAAAAAACGTGGAAGAAGGTGAATTGCTTGTTATATGTGAATGCAAACGAATAAGCAGAATATAAAGTTTGTTAATGGAGATCAAATCGGGAATTAAAATTTCTACAGTACAACAATTTTTTAATTTTAAATACTGTTTGTTGCGGAGAACTAATATATATATGCAAGTATGTATTAGGTGTTACGAACCTAGTAACAAATTAGTTCAGTAGCGACCAGAAGGATAAATTAAAGGCAGCATAATGTGGGATAATAGGACGGTACAATCTCCTAGACGAATGTGTAATCCTGCTGTAGAGTAGCTAACATCATACAGTCTACGACAGTGCAACTTCAACGCTAACTCACACTATACCGAATCTGTAAAGGATACTAACACTATGGCTATTGTGTCAGTAACCGATACCAACATTATTGTACCGAAAATGTACATGGTACTAACACTAGTTGCCGAGTCGGAACATGATACCACCCTGATGGATATCAATTTATGCTATAGTTCACCGAAATTCAGAATTACAACAATTTCTGAACACCTGTTACTTCAGTAAATCCATACACTCTGGGCTTGATCGATATCAGTTATCACATTTCGCGGTAAGCATGACATCATTCAAATCAATATATAACAGTTAAATTCTGTTTGTTGCGGAGATCTAATATACATGCAAGTATGTATTAGGTGTTGCGAACCTAGTAACAAATTAGTTCAGTTGTGACCAGAAGGATAAACCAAAGGGAGCATGAACGGAAAGTATAATCTCATGCACATTCGTTTCCTGCTTACTGGCGACTCATCAGTAGGAGCCGGTATTACGCCCTTCTACCACTATATATTTGTGTGAGGAATAAGGGATAATAGAACGACACAATCTCCTAAACGATTGTGTAAACCTATAGTAGTGTAGCTATTCAGTTCTATCATACCTACTTCAAGATTAAAACTATCTACGAGATCTAGGCTCACATAAGTAATAAATTAAATGTTTGGTACACAGTAGGATTTGATCAATAAGTAAAAAAAGTTTAAGTAATTCCTTATGTGAGGGAGGTGCTAGGTAATCGTCTATACGGACTGTCAAGTTCTTTTCGCCAAATCCAGCTTTAAGAAAATACATGCTTATTCTTGCTCTCGTTGTTGCGTACCTAGTAACAAAATATTTCATACAGAACTTAATGGATTTGCTAGAGTTAGCATTCTACACAAATACGACCAAATAATTCGTTAACTAGTATGAAAGACTGTGCTGCGATTGAGGACGTATTATACAACGGATTCGCATACATAGTGCTTCTCTAAAAATGAAAAACCTGTAATTGTCTAAATCAAGTTTTGCACATGAGCTAAGCTCCAATCTCAGTTTATGTAATCCGTCGCACGCCGTAGATACTGACGCGCTTTCAGCTTCCATGGTCATCAGAGCACGATGAAAACTGACTAACCCAGATTCAGAAGTCGTGCTCCCAATTTTAGTGGACAATGTTGAAATATGGCAGTTCGTCCTAATGAAGTTAGTTAACGTTTTTGCGACTAGTTAGAAAGGCTAAGGTGTAAATTAACCTCAAATCTAATAGCAAGATTTAAATAGTTGTTTTCCTCACCCGTGCCATTAGCGATTTCCTAATTAAAAAGACAGCATAACTCTATTTGCTTATAATGACCCTTACTTCATACGAGTTCCATGTCAATTAACCTTTTATTACATAAGATGAGTCAAATACAAAAATGTGTATTTGTTAGTTCTTTACTAAAAAATATATAAATATCAAAAGAACGCCAAATGTAACTTCAATAAGCTGGAAGAACGTTGAAGTCACAGAGACTTTATTATGTATAATTATAAAGCCATCAATGGCCTGTCAACGCCAGTGGCCTATATTCTATCGCAATTTGAAAGGTTGTGGAATGGGAATTCTATGCAAGCAAATGACGAAAAGCACTTCTATATTCATGGTTGCTGGATTAGGTCATAATAGAAAAATCACTCGTATTGAAAACGAACGAGTACTTAAATCGAAGGTGTGCATACATCTGAATAATTTCAACTGATTTCACTATTAATGTCTCTATTTAGATCAATAAAAGATTGAAAATATAACCTTATTTGAAATTTTTAACGAAAATGTAAAAACCTGGAGCAAATAAAAACAATCAAGTGTCAAAACCTAAAACACTTTGTAAGTGGAGCAAAATTTGATGTGGCGGAATTATATCGACAAGAAATTGCCCAATACTTTTGCAGCTCAAATCTATGGGTTTCATGCAATCAGCAGATGGCAGACGTTACATCACTACAAAGTCTTGCATTGTCCTATTCCTTCACAGCGGAAGGTTTGATTGTGATATTGAGAAAGAAGCTTGGAGTGACAGATATTATGTGTTATAATATGACTTTAATGAAGAGGTGCGCGCGAAACTAAGCTACGCGTTTTGATTATTTCCGATCATCTGTCTGACAAATTCATATTGAGTGTTATTTCATGTTTTCATGCTCATTGCGATTCTTTACTACAGAGATTAGTTAATAAAGCAAAGTTAAACGAAATTGAGCAATTTGAGGTAGCTTCATTATAACTTCCAAAATATGCTACATATGCCAATCAGCATCCTGTATTTTTTACTGCATAGTATCTATCCCTTTAATTTACTATACCTAGCATGTTACAAATATGAGTAGATTTGCTTCTATGACATTCATAAGTAGTTCCCACCTGTTAACGTAACATCGTTTAAAGATATAAGCATCGGACCCATTAATTTCTTACATATGTCAATATAAACTAAGAATTGTATAGTGTAGAAAAGGCAATTCATCCAGTGGACTATTTTCGTCCTTATTGGGAACTCATCACGTACTGGCCAGAATTTGCCGCGGACAGGACTCGAACCTGGGCACGTCTGCTTCGGAATCTGGTGCTCTAACCACTGAGCCACCCTGCCGCACACTACACAAAATTTTCAGTCATATACTAACTAATATAACTCGGTTAGTCTTTTTTCTTTTAAGTGGAGCTTATATGGTTCGAACCCTGTCCGCGGCAAATTCTGGCCAGTGCGTGGTGAGTTCCCAATAAGAACGAAACTGGTCTACTGGATGAATTGTCTTTTCTACACTATACAATTCTCAGTTTTTATTGACAAACGTACTTAATGGGTCAGGTGTTTATATCACGTTCGCAACCTTGATTATAGTAAATGTTATCACCACCCGCGCAAACAATGTTCGCTTAATTATACAAATTTCAGCATTTATTATCTTTCTACGAAACGTGCTAATGCCTTTTATTTTGAATGACCTTTTCATGAAACACGCGACGTAAAAAAACTACGCGTTCACCTTGTCTAGCTTATTAGGCTCAGGTGCATACATATCGCCTGATTGGGAAGAATTGAAATTCTGCAGAATAACAGTCAAGCTACGAAAATATAACCAAAGATTACGAACAATCAAGCTATCTAAAAAACTTATACATTAGTTTCATCGTCGCAAAAAAAATAAATAAGAACAAAATCTCCAAATTTGAAACGGTAAGTTTAATTAAACGTATATTCCAATTTATGACAAGCACAGCATTCTTCGTGCTACAAAACTCCAAATTTAGTACCAGAATACTTGACGAGTGGCATTTAAATTAGTTGCTAGTTAGGTTGAACAATAATTTTTGAAAACATTAGCCAGCAGAGGAGATTTAAAAATAACGGATTTTGCAAATGGTTACAATTTATTTAAAATACTGTATATGAAATTAAAAAAATACAACTTGATTAAGGTGCTATTAGCTACTGAGTTTGTCGGCAATTTGCTTGTATTATAAATATAAAAATGTGAAGATGCTTTGTGTTACTCGTCGAATGTTTCTTTCTAAATATTGAGAAAATTTAGCCAACTTGTTTTTAATTCCAGTTTCCCGACTGAACGAGGAAGCAATTCGATGTTGTGGTGACGCTAATTTAAAGTATGAAGCTGGTATTCAAACTGTTGTATCTTTGACTGAAAATTGTAAATAAATATAAATTTGAGGCAAATTGTTTGATTAAACATTATATTTACATGTTTACCACTTTATTAAGCATAGATAATCTATATAAGGCGATATACAATAAATGGTAAAGGGGGTACTGACTCATAATTTTAAATTTAATCTGTCTACAGTTGCAATATTTCCAGTAGTTGATAAGAGATCCATCTTTGCTACTTTCAAGTAACTAGTACATGGATAGATTACAAGCCGCAAAATATCAATAGGTCAGGATAAATTTTTAACCCCCCTGGACTTCATTTTTAATTGAGATTCAATAAATCAATTAATATTATTGTTTCAATTAAATTTGTACGATAGCCATGAATACCAATCCCATAAGTTATGTATCTAGTAACAGATCAGTGAAAGTACTGACAGTTAAATGATTTCATGCGTTTTGATCCACTTGAGTTATAAATTTACTACTGGAGATAAAATCAAAACGCACATTTAATTTGACCGATTTCATCCAGCTATCCAGTTATGTTCATGTTCTGATAATGACCAAATGAAACAGAAACGCGGTATTGTGTATAACGGACAATAAGTTTGCTAAACGTCTGCGAATTCGGTTGCAAAACTAGCCTCATCATCATCATCAGTCAATATATGACTAATTGATAATAAAATAATTATGCGTCGAGCAGTCACGTGTTATGTTTGACGACAAGTACGGAACGTGATCAGGTTACGAAAAGGAAATTATACAATGATGTAACAATATTTAAAACAATAAAAACATAAATCTATAGAAAAAAACAATACTGGTCAAAGAGCAATGAAAGATACAGAATCACACGTGCATTCAGAAATTTAAAAATGATTTGAATAAACATCCACGCGTTTACAAATTATTCGCTTCAAATTTTTGATCAATGAAGATGATATTACTCATTTGAATTTTTGATGAAACTAAATTATTTGGATGTAATCTAAAACGATCAGCTTTCACTTTTGGTGAAATCCTAGGTAACAAGGTAAATTAAATGATGGTACAGTCATTGCAGTAAAACAAAATGTTATTTCTTAAACATTATAGTTCACGGTTAGTTATAAGAATGAACAGTTCATTTTAGTCAATAAAGTCGAAAGTAGCTAATCGTTGCCTAAATTACAGCTATTTTGGAATTATTTTAAGAAATTTTTACGCTGTATTCGTGAGGTAAATTATGGTTTTCACATGTTCAGAAACATAAAATCTATGAATATTTTGCTAATAACTGAATACTCTATTGAATAGTTTAAAAAACCATACCTAAGTAGCGTCCATACCTTAACATTAGAATATTAATTGTGTATTATTAATATGCTCTCGTAGATGCATCTTAATATTGCCCTATTTCTGGTTTTGCGTTCCAATGAAAATTTTTGTGTTACCTCATTTATCAATGTCGGTAGTCTGATAGGTGTGTTAATTTTTACTTGAATTATTTTTTTAATCCTACTGGTGGAGCTTCAATTGACAATATGCAATATTTATGCTAAAATCGGCTACTTTTTAATCTCAAAGGAAAAAATACTGAAATGACGGACACTCAAACGCCAAGCTTATGCCTATCAGAAACATAAGTAGGCAAAATGCGGAAACAAGACCGGCTGAAATGCAAATCTATAAAGCGGACTAAAATTTGGCAATAATACTTTCAACTCGAATGTGAAATAGAGTAGATTTTAGTTTTGAAAGAACAAATATTGAAATACCTGCTTGTCGTAAAAAATAATACAATGCCGATTTTTTTTCTAGCAAAAGGAACGACTGTTTTAGGCCATCGCAGACTATGTTTATTAAATGAAATGTGAAAATTGCCAATGAACGTATATTTTTAGATGAGCATGATCGACGGTTTGATATTGATGTTGGAGTACTGAGTAAACTAAACGTGTAATTTTGCTGCAAGACCGCGACTTGTTTACGCGGGTTGTCGCTTTGCGCTACCAATTTTCCAAAGATCCGATTGGTCCCCATTTCCAAGTATGCATTTGTTTTGTCTTCGATCAGGCTTGGTGCATATTCGTCCCTTTCTTCCGAAGGCTTCAACATCGTTCATACTAACCATTAGAAAGGAGGTTCGATCCAATTTTCTTTGCTACTCAAAAAAATTCTTGAATTTGAACTACATTACAGTTTGCATCTAGTTTATAGTAAGCTAACAAAGTAGGAACTTTAACTCAATAAACTTAGTGCACAAGAGAAATAAAGATGCGGTGCTGCAACATTGATCATGCTGAATAATACCAATTAACTGCTATATTTTGCAAATTAAAAACTATTGATAAAAATAATGTAAATCAAGGTTGCCAGCTTGGTACAAATACAAATTTATTATACAAAAATTTGTCAATGTAATCTAAGCATTATATAATGTGGAAAACGCAATTCATCAACTAGACCAGTTAAATTCTTACTTGGAAGCCTTAAAGTAGTAACCAGAATATTTCCGCGGACAGGGTTCGAACCTAGGCACACTTGAAATTGAGTCTGTATATCTAACTACTGTGCCACTCGGACGCAGATAATACACAATTTTTAGTTTTATACTAATTTATGCTTTTTGTTATCCTTTTCTTCAGGTGGAGCCAATGTGTCAAATCTTTAGTTCTAAAGCTCCAACTGGCTACCCAAAATCTGTCATTGTAGGGTAGACATCACTTTACCTGGAGTAGTGTAAAGAATTGACAATTTATACAACTCTAAAATCAATTATTGTGCTGATTGTGAAGCAGTTATTCATGTAAAGATATGAAGCTTCAAATAAACACCAATCTCATTATATATAGTAGTACGTATAAACTAAGAATTGTATCAATTAGCAAAGGCAAATATTCCATTATGCCGGTTTCGTCCATATTGGCAATTCTTTAATTTCTCTCCAAATGTTTGCCACGGGTAGGCCTCAATATGGAACTCAGTTTGCTTCGAAGTCTGTTACTCTATTCATTGCGCTACTCTAACGCATACCCCACATAGCACTTGATGTGTTTCACAATAAGGATGAAATCAGTTTATTGGATGAACTATCTTTGCATTTTTATGCAGTACATGATTTAAACTGTCTTATATACGTGTATAAATAACGAGATTGGTGTTTATTTACTTTAGTTATATAATTTTTATTACCGCTCGCGCAATCATTAATCGTTTAATTCAATTCAAATCCACTTCCCCAGATAACGTGGTAGCGTTTCTATAGTGACAAATTGGATGTGGCTAGTTGGAACTTAATGTCTAAAAAGACGCCACTGGGCCCAACCAAAGAAAAGCTAAGCAAAACGTAAGTTATAATATGTCAAAGAATTTTTTGTATTGCGCGACAAAGGTGCAAAGTGGATAGAATTACAGAATCCGAGGCGAATTTGCCCCGGTTCAAGCCGCATCCGTGCCAAAATTCTGGACAGTACTTCGAGTTCCAAATAGGAACAAAAAGCGGTCTAGTGGATGAAATATATACAATTGGATTGGCGTCTATATCAAGCTCGCAACCTTGATTTAAATAATTATTTGCAACTTGTTAAAAAAGCTGATTTATGCCTGAATTGCTTAAAGGTAAATGAAATAATGATTGTCAACATCCACTGAATCAATTATTTCGCCACACAAACCAACCGTTTTAGAAAACTTAGTCACTTACCTTGTAAATTAGTTCCAATTACAGTACGGAGCTGCTTCCAAAGTAAATCAATATTAGAAATTTAGAAAATAATGCATCCTAAAGGCATGTTCATACTCTCTGTAATTTTCCTTAAGCGATTTTAAATGAATTTCGGAATTAAAGCATATGATTATTGCAAGTATTCACTCAGTAGTAGATTCAACTACGGAAACATTTCATAGTTCGACTTTAAAACAAACTCATAATAAGCAATATATAACCACCCGTTTAAGATTACTCACTGCTACTACATTAATTCCCATGTGCATGTCAAATGCCACCGACGAAATTTCCTACATTTTTTTACCAATATTATGTTTGGCTTGGGCATAATGCTAGTAAGCACAATACGTGTAATTGAGATTAATTGTTTCATGCTAAATTTAGTGTGCCCTTTTAGTGCAAAATGAACTAAATTTTTATTATGTATGCCACGCCGAATTGTCAAATCTACTTACTAGATCTCCGGAAACTTTAATTTGTAAATAGTCTATCTTTATTTTAATTGTGTCACGACTACCAGGAAAATGTGACGGTTAATCTCGATTATGGCCAGGATATGCGTCTTTTTCTGTAGTAGCAAGTGCTCAGAATGACTATTATTCTCAAATTCGGTGAAAATTAGGTTCCAGTGTTTTTACAGCTTTTTAACATATGATATTTTGTGAGGTTTTTCTTAAGTCAAACTGTATTAGACTTTATTTAAGATGGATTCTACTGCTGGTTAAATACCTATACCTAAAAGGGATGACAAAAGAAAATATTCTATATCTGAATTTTGAATTCCGTCAGGTATTTCGCATTTACCAAACGGGCGTCGCTTTTATTTCTCGCAGTGTGGGCATACGTTTCAATGTGCTTGCAAAAACGCTAAGGAAATTTAATACAATTTGAATTAGATTGATCCTCATTTCCAGGTACACATCGAGTTCATCTTCGTGGTGGCTGGGTGCTGATTCGTCCTTTTCCTCCGAATGCTTTAACATCGTTCATACTTAACACTGGAAATGAGGTAAGATTTTATCTTGGTTAGCCATTCAACTGAACTCGAATTTTAATTATAAATGGAGATCAATGTAATCTTTACGATACTGATAGTGCAAAATGACAACCCACCATTGCCAATCGTGGTAATCATCAAATGGCTTCCTTTTTAATTTCCAAATAAATTTGAATGGACAAACTCATGCGGAAAACAAACACATCAGTTGGTAGCACTCATTAAATATTTTTTCCTTAGACCAAACAACTTTCAATTATTTATTTAATTGAACTACTTTCTATCTATGACCATGAAATTAATGGAAAAAAAATATAAATGTAATAAAAGAACGGGTTCTCGACCTGGGATTAACTAGAGTTGTAGTAATGATCTTGCGGCCAGATTATAGATTTTGAATTAAATTATGCATATTGTTAAACACTAAAAGATGTAAAACATTATATAATCCTTAATAATAAGAGCAAACAGTTTCAACAATTTTGTCTACCAGTCGAATTAAAGGAATGTCCACTAGTACAAAGTATCCCGCATAATTTAAAACATTTGCAACATATGTGTAAAACTCCAAATAAGACGTGCCTTGAAATATTTCCCAAGCTTCATAAAAATAGTCTAGGATAAATGAATATTCATTTCCATTTATCGATAGATGATTTCAAATATGAAGTATATCGATAAATATCATTCGCAGAAGTTCATAACTTTTTTCCCTCGTAAATAATTTGGCGTTGATGCAAACTTATAAAATTTACAAGTTTCGGCCTAAAATTAATGAGTTAACTTACAATTCATTCTCATCGTAGTAAAATTTGGCTCCAAATTCGTCCCCTGAACATTTACTGGCCTCAACATAACACAGATGACTACAGCATTTAAAAAGCACTGGAAGACCTGGAAAGCCGAAAGCCTCATGACAATGGCGCAATACAGTGTTGGCTTTCACTTCAGGTTTTTCAAATCTCAGACCTCCACACCAACAGCACGTACCCTCACTTAATGAATAAAAAAACAAGTAAAGTGAATAATTCGTGGTAAACAACGTTCATCCAATATTTTAAAAGAAGCAAATAAAGCTGATTAACAAATAATACTACAAAATGAAACTCGTATTGAGAAATGAATATTTAGTTATCTATTTGATAACTTATTTTATGAAGTAAAAAATTTGCATATGGTTTTTAAGTCTGTACAAGTGATTTGTTTATAAAATCATTTCTAACTTGCGCATTTTATGATTCTGGGATTAATAATTAAGTGTCAATCATAACGTGTCAAACTTTCTGAGTTGATTTAAATGATTGCGGAGTGCAAGCTTCATATGTCGACTCCACGCGATTTGTGTTCGCGGGTTGTTGCTTTGAATTATCAAATTCGCAAATTTTCTTAGATTTTATTTTGTGAGTACTCTACTGTGTATGTGTGATTAGAGGCCTGAGGATGATTCCGGAAAGGAAGAAGCGAAACGTCGCTAGTCAACGAAGATTCGACCGTGCCTCATTTCCAGAGGTTAGTATGAACGATGTTGAAGCCTCCGAAAGAAGGAGACGAATCTGCACTCAGAAAAAAAGAAGACAATCGATGCGTACTTGGAAATGGGGATCAATCGGATCTTTGCAAAACTGATAGTGCAAAGCAACAACCCGCGAACGCAAATCACGGAGATTAAACAAATATTCCGAGTTATTGTCGGATGAAATCTGAGCAGCGATGTAAAATCATTTGCACGACATCCATGCCTATTTAATTGAAATGTTTTCGAGAGAATTTTTCTTCTAACGTTAGTTGTCAGAGAATATTCAGATATTTGCACACTTTGACACAAACAGTTGCCTAATGAGGACGTCGAATTGCACGAGTTAGAGCCCCGGCAGCTCTGCCTCTAGTTATCGTCAGTATCTAGACGAAATAGTAGAATGTTCGAAATTCGCCAGATGGCTAAAAGCGTCTAGAAATAAATTTCAAAATTCCGCTTCCAATCCCTGAGACCATTGCGAGAGACCTCAATTGAACCAATATTTTCGTAGTGGCCGTTTAGCCAAAGTAAAACGTGACTGTATAACTCCACATCTAAAAAAAATTTTTATCAGTTAACATTTCAGTAAAGAAGTGGTGGTGCTTTCCATTATGTTTCGACTGATGTAAAACAATTAATAATAATACAGATTGAAGAATGCGAAGGCGGGATATTTCTCTATTTTAAAATACAATAAATTAGAATATTATTTAGTTTTTTCGTCATTTATTCAAGAGTACACACCATGCTTAAAATCTAGATTCACACAAAAAAATTTGTATTTATCAATGATTTTCTAACTGTTAATTTCACTAATCATTTTCATTCGTAATTTTAAATACGTTTCGAAATTTAGCTCACGGTTAGTTTATACAATTTAACGTAGGCCACACACATAAGGTAATTTATAAAAATTTAGGAAAATAATGTAAACAATTTTGGCATACCTTTGGCATATCGCATGAGAATCATTAAGCTGTTTTGTCCAAAACCGTCGACCGTGCTCAATTGCTTCAATTTTTATTTTGTGAACTTCGTTATTTGTTGGAATTGCGTCTGTTATGGATGACTTTATATATATATATATATATATATATATATATATATATATATATATATATATATATATATGTGTTTGTGTGTGTGTGCATGAAAGAGAGTGTTTGTGAATTTCAATTGAACAGGTTTTGGATAAAAGTGTAAATTATGAAAAAAATATTGATTTAAATCTCTGTAAATTGCACTGACGAGCAAAAACTATTACCACAAGCGAAAATAGCATACGTAATGGTAAATATGAGGAAAACGTATAGTACATTATGGAATGATATTTTTGTACAGTTTTATTAGTTCATGGAAAAGCATATTTTCGGGCAGTTGCGTGGGTTTTTTTCTTCGTTACTGCGCACCAACTGGTATAAACTATATACATGTTTTTATGCATCCTACAGCTTGTACAAACTGAACCCTAATGGCACAAATGTAGCGGAATTCTACGTTGGAGTCCCAAATTCTAAACGACGTTCATTACAGAAGTGGCAAACAACATTTGTTTGAAAGTAACTGTCATACTCATCGATATATAAGGTTAACTAAGTAATATTAGGTGTTGCGAACCTAGTAACAAATTAGTTCAGTTGTGACCAGTAGGATAAACTAAAGGCAGCATGAACGGAAAGTATAATCTCATGCACGTTCGTTTCGTGCTTACTGGCGACTCATCAGTAGGAGCCGGTATTACGCCCTTTAACTACTATATATTTGGTAGAAGAATGTGGAATAATAGGACGATACAATCTCCTAGACGAATGTGCAAACTTGTAATAGTGAAGCTAACATCATATAGTCTACGACAATATGACTTCAACGCTAACTCACACTATATAATATATATACCGAGTCTGTAAAGGATACTAATACTGTGGCTATTGTGTTAGTAACCGATACCAACATTATTGTAACGAAAAGGTACATGTTACTAACACTACGGTTTCCATATCGGAACATGGTACCAACATGATGGATATCAATTTATGCTATAGTTCACTGAAATTGAGAATTACAACAGTTTCTGAACACCTGTTACTCCAGTAAATCCATACACTATGGCCTTGATCGATATCAGTTATCACATTTCGCGGTAAGCATGACATCATTTAAATACAACGTTTAGAATTTGCGGCGACTAATATACATGCAAGTATGTATTAGGTGGTGCGAACCTGTAAAAATTAGTTCAGTTGTGACCAGAAGGATAAACCAAAGGCAGCATGAACGGAAGTATAATCTCATGCACATTCCGTGCTTACTGGCGACTCATCAGTAGGAGTCGGTATTACGCCCTTTAACCACTATATATTTTGGTCAAAAATGTGGGATAATAGGACGGTACAATCTCCTAGACGTAATACCGGCTCCTACTGATGAGTCGCCAGTAAGCACGAAACGAATGTGCATGAGATTATACTTTACGTTCATGCTGCCTTTGGTTTATCCTTCTTGTCACAACTGAACTAATTTGTAACTAGGTTCGCAACACCTAATACATACTTGCATATATATTAGTTATCCGCAACAAACAGTATTTAACTGTTGTATAGCTAAGTAATAGTCATTAAGTTATATAATCTCTATTTAATATAGATATCGTCTTATAGATGCACGCATGTATTACTAATATTTACTTCATAATAATTATGATATATATACTAGGAAGATTTGCCAATCTCTGCTTGGACAGACGATTTCATTTCATGTGCTCAAATGTTTCATGCTAACTGGGATTTCATCAATTTGAGCCGGCATATCACATTAAACCAATTATGTACTTGGTGGAAAAATGCACGACAACTCGATGGTATAATCGCCTATAGGATGAGTGTAAAACAATAGTGGGATCACTTTAAATGAGGTAATTTACTATCCACTAACTCTGCAAAGGGTACCAATGCCATGTTACTTGGGATAAACTAGAATAATTTTCTGAAAAATTTTGTATCCTTTGCAGCGGGCTTTACACCACCTCTACTCCCTAAAAAAAGAACACCCACATAATTGCTTATGAGCACATAAATAACCATTAACTGCTCATGCTAAATACATGAATGCATATTAATAACGCGTAGTTTATAATGACTAATGTATGTACATAATAGGTCAGGGGTTTAAAAAAACAGAAACCTTGATTAAATTAATAGTTATCGCCGCCCGAGCGACCAATGTTCGTTTAAACTCATACAACATGTTTCAAAATCCGTATAATCGGTGCAATACCTACAAAACTTAACTATATTTGTTAAGTCGTTTAACCATCTATACGTGTCAATTTCAGTAAATAGACCAAATTAACTAAAACGTAAACGTCATTGAGAGGGAAATACCACACAAACTTTAAAAATAACTTTGAATAAATGTATAATAGCTGAAGTTAATCAAGCATGCTCATTTTTGGTGAGAAATTCCCGGTAGCTAGTACGGCTGTCGCCAATTAGCGAATCCATGATGATTAGGTTTCTTACCACACAGAACCGCACACAATGCGCGAGTATAATGTGACGTAAATATTGAGCTTTATGGCAATAAACTAATTGTTACTGCGTCAGAATCCTGTCTGCAGCAGTCTTGGTAAATAAAACGGCGTTGCTTAGTATCTTGGAAATCTTTCTATTTTTGCAAATGGATTAGATCTTTCGTTATCTTTAGGTAATATGCAAGAATATACTATTAAATTTTGAAACAATACTTTAATTCATTATTAATTTTCCAGCTGCAAGTTGGCTGTCGTATATTGCTATGCAGCAGCTCGCTTGTTAGACTTTTGCCTTTTAAGTGGAACTAACACGTGATCTCATTAAGAACACATGGATAAACGATGTTGGTATGAGTAACATAGTTGTACGCAAAATGCATTTGCCTTGATGTTGAGAAAACTAACTAAGACTTAATTAAATCCCTATCCGCAACAATCTTGCCCGCCAAAGAGGATATACTCAACGAGGTCAACTTCCTTGTCTTGTAGATAAATTACTTATGCTTTACCATATTATATTTAGGTTTTCAAATAATACAAATATTTTTATCTCGTATAATATTAAACGCTAAATATTGGCTGGTTATTCTACCTAATTGGGCATTTTGTCGCACGTTTTCTCCTATATACATTTTCTAAACTTCCAAATACGAAATGTCATATACATAGAATTTTTACACTAGTGAAACTATTCGAATCTAGGTCAATTTCCTTCATAAGCTGCTAGAGATTGTTTTATTGCACAAACGGAGAAGTTTGCTTGTTTTGCATTAGTCTTACACATATTCTACGACCAATTTGCAACGCAATTTTTAGCCGCAATTTAACGATAAACGCATAAAGTATTACATATTTATTAAAGTTCTATCCTTTCTGTTCACCATACCGAAAATTTCATTTCTTCCATGTATGCACAGAGGTGGTAATGCATTTATGCATATAATTTGGCACAATTATTCACTTAAAATCTAAGAATGGAGCAATTATAATTTATAATTAAATACACAAACGTGATTATAAATAAATTATTTAACGATTGTGCATTTAGAATCCGTCAGTAGCATTTGGTGATTTTGATGTTCTGTAACTTGGAGGAGCGCGATCCAGATGAAGAAAACCGGAAGGATTTATCGAAGCATCAACAAGTTATTAAATGTAAATATAACCTAGTGAAAAGAATAAACCAACGACCATCGTTTAATGCTTATCAAAATTATTTGTTTCACCTTTGATCTGACCATGTCGTACAAAATTTGATCTTCTTGAGGTTGTGTGCTCAAAATTGCATCTGAACTGTCAAAAATAACTTTTCGCGCATTGTCGAAACCGGACAATTGGTTTGCTAACTCGAATTGCGCTGATTCTATAAGACATTTTGACGCCAAGCTGCTCAGTCTTCTATCTGATTTGACGTCTTCTTCAGAGTTTGGCTTCAATATATCACCTGATATAAATGCCTGAGATTTAATATTGAATGACGTAATGTTTAATAATTACTGCCAATAATATATTAAAGATTCTTTTGAAATGCGAGCCTTAACAAAACTCATAGCACCCTTCCCATGTGCAAAATCAAAAGAAATATTATCAGATATAAGAAACGCTTCTTTCTAATTATCTTTTCAAGTATCTACAAATGAGCATCTCATTATGTATAAATTGAAAGTCAAAACAAGATCGAAATATGTAAACATGGAGATAATGTGAAATAAGGGAAACAAGCAACCAATTGCGTGGGTTACCTCCAGTTCAAACACAATGCCTGAACATGCTTCTTCTGCTTGCATATATCTGGCTGCAATTTGTTTCACCATAAGGCTAGCCGCATAAGAAGCCTTATGAATAATGGAATATGGTTGTTTCCCTTATTTCACACTCTCTCCATGTTTTCATATTTCGATCTTGTTTTGACTTTCAATTTATATATAAAGAGATGCTCATTTGTAGATACTTTGAAATATAATGAGAAAGAAGCGTTTCTTATATCTGATAAAATTTCTTTTTGTTTTTTTCACATGGAAAAGGTACTATGAATATATTAAAGATTTGTTTCACACAGATTACAATTACAAATTAGATATTCAAATAGAACATTATCTGTCCTAGATAGATACGTTGAAAAAATGATATGCCAGTTGTAGATATTTTTGCTATTTATTATTTGTTAGCAAATTGAGTAATTGATCATTTCTTTTAAATAACTTAGAAGTTTACAGTAACAGATAATTTCATATATCACTAGAAAATCATGGAGAATTCCACCTGAATGAAATGCATATTCCTAATGACGCACGGATTAAGCAACAAGCAAAACTGCTGAAGGAAATATTCATAATGAACAGTTATTCGATAAAAATGATAGAAAAGTTTTCGGAAGAAACGGTAAAATTAGTCGAAGTAAACATTGTTCAGGCAATACGGGAAGCACGGGATTCTGATATTAAGAGATTATAATTTGAGTGAAAAACTAAGGAATTAAGCAACTAAATAAACCATCAGAAAAGTATTAAATCAGTTAATTACTTTAGGCAATAAGTTACCTAACCAAAAAGATAAAATAGAAGCCCCGAATACATAAAAAATATATGTCATTTATTGCAAAGTTCATAATCATATATACAGGAAAACAATGAGCCCGTCAAATTTTAGTAGACGGTAAAAAAAATCTGATGCATTTCGAGATCTGATTTAGCCATGAACTCACAGGAAACAGACAAACAGATAAAACGAGAAGTCCGTAAATGCATTTCTCTGTGCAGCTGCATTAGATTAGCAAGATTAGTTCAAAAAACAATTCAAATAAACTCTGGTAGGTATGTCATGAATGTAAAATATGGTGAAAAAACTTATAGTTAAGTATTTAATGAACGCTAATCTATTGGTAGCAATCTGTTGTGGATGAATCAAACGAAATAATCTGACCTAATGTCAGATCATTACTTGAAATATGATGTGTGAAACTAAGTGGAGATGCCTGGAACACATTTACATGATTCCATTTCGCCCTGGTTACTATTGTATTTATGACTTACTTCGATGTCTTTCTGGCTAGAATGCAAAAACAAATTTTAAATTTAATTCTTTTTTACCCAAATTCGTCCTATTTTTATTTTATCTGTGTTTTTATGGAAAGAGGGTACTGCCTTCGGAGTATTCTGATGAGATATTTATATCAAGTCAATAATGCTATAGGTGTGCTTCACTTTATTTGTGACATTTGGACATCATTTATGTCATTGGTATCGTAGAATGAGTTTTTCCGATTTTTTTCTGAACCCCAATCCGTTGCTCATCATAAAATATTACACTCAGGATGCTATGAATAAACCGAGAATCCGGTGTTACAAATATCTAGCGTAACTTAACTGGAAGGGATTTAGAACTCAATGTTTTGCGGTGTGTAAGCATTCAGGTTATCAATGCCGCGTTTTGCGTACGCGGGTAATAGCTGTACACGGGCAGTTACACAAAGATCCGATTTGTCACTATTTCCAATTTTGTTTTGTCTTTGATCAGGTTGATTCATTTTTACTTCAATTGGAAATGCGGTTCTATCACATCTTTGTTTACTGGCGACGTTTCGGTGCCTACTTTCCAGCACCATCATCAGGCAACACAACACTGATCACAATAGCAGATTTAAGCAAATGTGGTAACCTCGTTCCAAAACCATTCTATTTATATATATTTGACTCAACACTATTTTAATCATAGAATTTGTCTCAGTAACTAAACTCAATATATAACTTTTTATAATTAGCAGACCAATCATTACCTCACCTATACCTCATCTCATCTCGTATGCAGAATATTTTAGGGGAGAGAGACAGTATCGAACCTTTTGTTATTTGTTATAACTGTATTGCTACTATGTCACGGTAATCAAAATTTAAAAATGCTAAAACTAAAACCTTGACTAGCATATACTGTATTTTATTTAAAGCCGGGAACTCTAATGTATACAATGGTGTGTGAGGTATTGCGCACATAGCAACAAATTAGTTCAAATATGGAGCAGCAAGTAACGTAGATGGATGGAGAGTGAATGTTATATCGACGCTTAGGTGAACGATTAAAGAGAGAAAGATAGAGATAGCCTGGACAACTAACGTTTTTCAAAAAGCTAATCGTAAGCACATTGCGAAGTTAATCAACTATTGGAACTAATTGCATAAGAATATTTGCTCATATGACTAAAATAATTCATTATATCTATATACATATATATCTAAATATAATATCGTAAAACCTTTATATATATATATATAAATAGAGAGAGAGAGAGAAAAAAAGGACCATTGATAATTATTAAATATGAATAATTTCTATTCTTATTATATATTTATTTATTACGTTAGTCACACCTTATATCAATATATAAAATACATGTCAATATGTATAAAAACATATATATGAATATAAGCAACAGTATGAGACCAACATCCCTAATCCTACATATATATATATATATATATATATATATATATATATATATATATATACGTTTGCATATTTCAAATTATTATTTTATTCTTTTTTTTTACTGCTTTTTTATTTACCAATTAATCAAATTGTATATTTATTTATTCACACCTTATATAAATATATAAAATACATATAAATATGTATAAAAACATATATATATAAATATAAGCAACAGTGTGAGTCATATATATATATATATATATATATTATGTGTATAGAATAAACCTATCAATCTACCCATAGGCCTATCTATATATCCGTCTATCTATCACATTTTGGTTTCCTCTTAAAAGGATACATGGTAGCTATTAACCATGAATATCTTCTCTATGACTAACGTATTATACATTTATTAAGATATTCCTACCTTACATAAATATAGAAAATATAAGCGACAATGTAAGTCAAATGTGTCTTATCTAATGTTCTATCTACTAACCCTTGCTAAATCGGTATACCGTCTTTTGGAACATTTTTATTGAGAAAAATAAGTATATAGGAAATTGATATTGGTACAGATCCTTCGCAACCAGTTTTCTATAAGCGAGGTTTTTTACTTAGGTTCCCACTTAATTCATGTTCCGCAGCCTCACGTTTTCTGACCATAGAAAATGCTTCATTAAATATTGGGCCCAATGATTTTTCTACCGATGTTACATTCATTACACCTTTTCCTGATTTTATTTCAATTGACTCTCTAATTAGTCTAGTTAATCTGTTGCGGTTGCATAACGCGATGCGTTTACATCCTTCCCAGTCTATTTCATGACCCGTTTCCTTCGAATGCCTAGCTAGGTCTGATCTTTGAATGTGTCCATATTTGCAGGCTGTCTTATGTTCACCTCTACGAACCTTTATAGGTCGCATGGTTTCGCCTATATACCTGAGATTACATTCTTTGCAAGGTATCGCATATACTCCTGATGTCTCAAGGGGTTCTACTCTTTCTTTTTGGTTAGGTAGTTTATTGCCTATAGTAAGTGATTGTCTTAAAACTGTTTTAATATTGTATTTAGCTGCTATTATTCTAATTTTCCTGCTCAATTTAGAATCAGGTAATACCAGAAATTTGTGCTTCTCCGGTTCCGTTTCCTTCTTTACTTTGTTTATTATATTATTGTTAAATCTCTGTAACATCTCATCTATTAATCTATCTATTATACTTGACGGATAGCTATTTAGTTTGAATATTTCTTTTAATTTCCTCATTTCCTTATCTCTATTTTCTATATCCACTATTCTAAGACTTCTTAATATCATGGATTTAAGAATGCCTATTTTCATTCCATATGGGTGATTTGATAAGAAATTAAGAAGTAGTCCTGAATAAGTCTCTTTTCTAAAAATATCTCTTTCCAATCTGGAACCATTCCGTTTTATTTTCACATCCAAAAAGGGTAATTCATCATTATTCTCTTTCTCCAACGTAAACTTTAATTCACCTAAATGGTTGGCTAATTCGAGGAATTTATTTAACTCATTATCACCATGATTCCAAATTATAAACATATCATCCAGGAATCTTACATACAAGTTTGGCTTAAGAGGAGATTTTAACAACAGATTTTTTTCAAAATAGTGCATAAAAATATTAGCAACCGGGACTGATAGTGGTTGTCCCATAGGGACACCTTTAACTTGTTTATAAAATTCATTTCTGAACTTAAAGTAGGTGGAGGACATACAAATATTTAAAATTTCCATAATACTACTTAACATCATTTTACTACCTTCTATTATCTCTGGGAACTCTGTTAAACAACGCTTCACACTTTCTAATGCTGCTTGTACCGGGACATTAGTATACATCGATACAACGTCCAGGCTAGCCATTCTATCATTATCATTCAAGTTATATCTACTAATAATGTCAATAAAATGATATGTATTTTTAAAAGTATAATCTAAGAAATAAGTATATTTTCTAATTCTGTTGCATAGAAATTTCGACAATCTATATGTTGGTGAATTTTGTGACACAGTCCCTCCTGAGAGTTTATGGTCTAGTAAAGATTCATAAACAGGGGAATCCACTTAGATTAATCGTTAATGTACAAAACTCACCAACGTATAGATTGTCGAAATTTCTATGCAACAGAATTAGAAAATATACTTATTTCTTAGATTATACTTTAAAAAATACATATCATTTTATTGACATTATTAGTAGATATAACTTGAATGATAATGATAGAATGGCTAGCCTGGACGTTGTATCGATGTATACTAATGTCCCGGTACAAGCAGCATTAGAAAGTGTGAAGCGTTGTTTAACAGAGTTCCCAGAGATAATAGAAGGTAGTAAAATGATGTTAAGTAGTATTATGGAAATTTTAAATATTTGTATGTCCTCCACCTACTTTAAGTTCAGAAATGAATTTTATAAACAAGTTAAAGGTGTCCCTATGGGACAACCACTATCAGTCCCGGTTGCTAATATTTTTATGCACTATTTTGAAAAAAATCTGTTGTTAAAATCTCCTCTTAAGCCAAACTTGTATGTAAGATTCCTGGATGATATGTTTATAATTTGGAATCATGGGGATAATGAGTTAAATAAATTCCTCGAATTAGCCAACCAATTAGGTGAATTAAAGTTTACATTGGAAAAAGAGAATAATGATGAATTACCCTTTTTGGATGTGAAAATAAAACGGAATGGTTCCAGATTGGAAAGAGATATTTTTAGAAAAGAGACTTATTCAGGACTACTTCTTAATTTCTTATCAAATCACCCATATGGAATGAAAATAGGCATTCTTAAATCCATGATATTAAGAAGTCTTAGAATAGTGGATATAGAAAATAGAGATAAGGAAATGAGGAGATTAAAAGAAATATTCAAACTAAATAGCTATCCGTCAAGTATAATAGATAGATTAATAGATGAGATGTTACAGAGATTTAACAATAATATAATAAACAAAGTAAAGAAGGAAACGGAACCGGATAAGCACAAAATTATGGTATTACCTGATTCTAAATTGAGCAGGAAAATTAGAATAATAGCAGCTAAATACAATATTAAAACAGTTTTAAGACAATCGCT